>CM053026.1:364852007-364941204 GCA_028564925.1 Lithobates sylvaticus | reverse complement strand
TTTGACAATTCCTTTATTAAAATCTTCTTTCTTCTTTCTTCATCCTTCGGTTTCTTCATCTTCTCCTTCCGTCATCTTCTTCCATCTTCTTCTTCCATTTTCTTCTTCCTCCGATCCGCTTCTTCTTGCGCTGGTCTTCTCGTCCGGCATCTTCTTCTGTCTGCGTCGGCGTCGGTGTCTCTTCTTGGGCCGCTCCTCGCAATGGGAGGCTCCCGCTGTGTGAGGCTTCGCTGCGTCTGACAGGTCTTTTATAATGGAGGGCACCTGGTGACCCCGCCCCCTCTGACGCACGGGGACGTCATGGGGAATTCCCTATGGCTTTCCCCATGACGTCAGAGGGGGGCGAGGTCACCAGGTGCCCTCCGTTATAAAAGACCTGTCAGACGCAGCGGAGCCTCACACAGCGGGAGCCTCCCATTGCGAGGAGCGGCCCGACAGAAGAACAGATGCCGACGCCATGGAAGAAGATGCCGGACGAGAAGACCAGCGCAAGAAGAAGCGGATCGGAGGAAGAAGAAAATGGAAGAAGAAGATGGAAGAAGATGACGGAAGGAGAAGATGAAGAAACCGAAGGATGAAGAAAGAAGAAAGAAGATTTTAATAAAGGAATTGTCAAAGACCGTCTCCTGTCATTTTTACCATTTTTGACACTTTTTTGGTGAAATGGTAGGGGTACTTTTTGTACCCCCTTACCATTTCACACGGGGGGGGGGGCGGGATCTGGGGGTCCCCTTGTTAAAGGGGGCTTCCGAATTCCGATACGCCCCCCGCCCGCAGACCCCCACAACCAATGGCCAGGGTTGTGGGAAAGAGGCCCTTGTCCTCATCAACATGGGGACAAGGTGCTTTGGGGGGGACCCCAAAGCATCCTCCCAATGTTGAGGGCATGTGGCCTGGTACGGTTCAGGCGGGAGGGGGGGTTGCTCTCGTCCCCCCTCTTTTCCTGCGGAATGCCAGGTTGCGTGCTCGGATAAGGGTCTGGTATGGATTTTGAGGGGGACCCCACGCCATTTTTTTGGGCTAGGGTTCCCCTTAAAATCCATCCCAGACCTCAAGGGTCTGGGATGGATTTTGAGGGGGACGCTACGCCATTTTTTTTTTTGGCTGGGGTTCCCCTTAATATCCATCCCAGACCTGAAGGGCCTGGTTATTGAATTTGGGGGGACCCCCACGCTTTATTTTTTTTCATTTTTTTTATTTTTTATCAATGACTTTTTTTTTTATGAATGAATTTCAGTTTCAATGAATGACTGTTCTCTGTATTACGGGAGCCGTCAATTCACATTAGCCGCGAGTGATTTTAAATAGCTTTTTTACTTGCAAAAATGACACTTTTTGCAGAGACAGTTCTAAACACGGGAAACATGCGCCCCTTTACATGCATACTATAGACACCCCCCAGGTACGAAAAGGACTATTACACTTTTATTGTTTCAATTTAAGCATTATTAAAATCACTGCTCCTGAAAAAACGGCCGTTTTAAAAAAAAAAATTTGCATTGATACATGTCCCCTGGGGCAGGACCCAGGTCCCCAAACACTTTTTATGACATTAACATGCATATTAGCCTTTAAAATTAGCACTTTTAATTTCGAACGTTCGCATCCATTAAAACTAATAGGGTTCTAAAGCTCGCACGGACTTTAAGTCCGTTCGCGGGTTCTGGTGCGAGCCGAATGGGGGGGGGGGGGGTGTTCGGCTCATCCCTAATTACCAACAGCTTAATATCACATCTTTGTTCCTTGAGGATACTGTAGTACTTTTTCCAACTGTTACACCTTGAGGTCCATGACCCTGTTTTTGGTGTCTATATTTAATTCCTAGATGCACATATTTGCCAGCACATCATGGATCATCAATTACATACAAATCTTTCTGGAAGAATGAGGGGACCTGCGCAGCTCTGAAATGTTGCACTCTATCTTCTGTGATGTGATCATTTTACAATAAAGATCCAGCTGGTTGTTGCTACAGCACCCTCTACCCCTAAAGCCTTATCCAGGAAAAGTGTTTGATGGGAATATTGCTACTATATTAAATTTCTGGACTCTATGAGCAGATTTTTGAAAGTTATACTCTTTTGTTTAACAACCAACTCTGTTGACATACATGGCAGCTGTAGAATTGGACATGCTTAATGCAGATGTCATATCTGTTTTCCAACTTTTCTCTAGATTGGGGTTGTTGGCCCTGGATCACATAGTTATTTACATTGTAGCAGCCAGGGATCTGTTATTTAATGGCTGTATGGCATGGAAACATCATTGGGCAGTGGGTCTTAGTGATTGACAATGCATTTACATCACTGAATGATATGATTGATGAGGGAATTTAGACTTCAGTGGGGTTTGGTGCTATGTTTAGGGTTTGCAGACTTCCTGTTGGGTTTGGCAAACCCAGCTTGAAACAAAACTGGCCAAGTTCACTTATTCCTAGTGAGAGGTGTTAACTGGAGGCAGGAGTGCTCAACATCCTTATTGATGCTACAGTGTTTATCATGTGCTGACAGCTTTCAGCCCTTGGTGCAAAGTGTTTGCTATAAAAAAAAAACAGAATTAAAAAAAAAAAAAAAACCTCTCTTATCCTTCCAGTCTTCATTCTTTACTACAGGATGATGCTGAAATGACTCATAAGTAAGTTACTATTGAGCAACATGTGGAACAAAAAATTATATATATTTTTTTAATTCCCAGTGAGAGGGAAGTAAGACCAACATTTATATTTTAGATTCTAAATCAACCACATATTGAGGGTTGTCGGCACCTCCATTCCACAAGTAAATTTTTAGAAGCTGATCACATGGATGATGGTGGGGAGAGAATCAAAGTGATTTTTTTGGTGGTCCTTTATTTGCCTTAAAAAATATTTTTTAATTATAAAATACAAAGACAAAACTTTTTTTCTGTTTTGGATAGGGTGAATAACTATTTAAATTTCTGTCAGGTTGTATTGCTCTGTGTCTCATCCGGGTAGATTTACTCAGTGTGTATTTGTCCTAGTAACTATTATCATTTGGATAGACAGTAGCAGGACATTTTAAATATTACAATTGTCATTGGAATAAGAGTAGAAGCACATATTTTCAGTGGGGACACCTGTCCCAGTGACAACTTTATAATAGGGGATTTATTTTCATTATGGAGAGATTTGTACATATTTTTGTGTCTCTGGGACAGGAAGTGAAGGGAAATCCCCAGAATCTTCTACAAAGGTCAGAAGTAAAAATAGGGCAAAGATTTAACTATCCTCCATTCCAGTCCTAGATTACATTGTTAAATGTTATGTAGGGGCGCATGCGCGGCAGGCAAGATGGCGGACGCTTAATGGAGTAGCTTCGGTCTCCGTTCCCTCACTGAATGATCCTGCACCGCTTCTACAGCTTACACAGCCAGAGGGTCCATCCCAGAAGCTCCCGGAACCCCTCGGGCATCACATGAGGAAAATTGGACTGCAAAAATATATATCAAGGCTTTATTCCACCACCTCCGTTCCGGCCTTCACAACACATGGAGCGCTTCCTGTATAGGCCGCAATCCCCAGCCTCGATTAATTTGGCAGACCCGATGAGCTTCGCGGAGCACACCCCGGTACTACCAGGTAACCCACATCCCAGCCCTCACTCCCGGGGACAGGTCACAGTAACTCAGTCACAGTGGCAGTACTGGATTCAAAACTGCAAGGCCTGTTATATGATCTGACACATGTGCAATTCGTTTCGTTTTTTGTTCGTCATTTTCGTTCGTTCGCTTTCGTACGAATGAACGAACGATTCGCTAAAAATTTTAACGAATAACGAATCGTTCGAATCGAACAAATCCGAAAATAACGAAAACCTGAAAAAAACAAACTAGAAACAACGAATGTACGAATGAAAAAGCAGAAAAACTAAAACAGAAACAACGAAAATGAACGAAAAAATTCGTACATTCGTAACTTTTTTTTTTTGTTGAATTGGTAATTTTTTGTGTCCCTTACAATGGTGCTGCTTAACGTGCTTCGAATAGATTGAACAAAAAAATTCGTACATTCATAACTTTTTTTTTTTTTTGATTCGTAATTTTCCGTGTCTCTTACAATGGCGTTGCTTAACGTGCTTCGAATGGATTGAACGAAAAAATTCGTACATTCGTAACTTTTTTTTTTGATTCGTAATTTTCCGTGTCTCTTAAAATGTAATAATAGCATACACATTACATAAAATTATGAATTATGCTCCGATTACGGATCTACGAATGTACGAATAACTACGAATGCGTCCAAATTTCAAATAAACGAATGAACAAAAATTAAACTAACAGAAAAACGAATCAACGAAAAAATAACTCTTACGAATCGTTACGAATACCGACGACTTACGAACGTTACGAATACGAACACCGACGACTTACGAATTTACGAATCGTTACGAATCAACGGAAACAAAAAAAACAAAACGAAAATAAACAATTTTTTTTGTTGTGCACATGTCTACAAAATACATTGTTAAGTGACTAAGCTATGTGTGTATGGGCCCAGGATAGCATGCTGGGGAGGTTAGTGAAGGTAAATATGTATGAAGGACAAAAAAGGAGCATTAAAAGCTTACAGCATGCATGAGGACAAAGAGGACATTCACAGCATATTACAATCATGGTAATTAGGGAATGATGAAAGAAATACAATACATTAGCAAACATTAAATACATAGAATGTGATGTTAAAGGATAAAACTTACTTTAATATAGTCCTTCTGCAGGACCTGAATGAAGGCAGAACAGGTCTCTGGAATAATGATTCCCAGAGCCTGGGGGGAGATCCCAGTCGTAAACTTAATATCCTGGAGACTTCTCCCCGTCGACAAGTACCGCAAGGTGGCAACTAGTCTTTGCTCGGTAGTGATGGCTTGCCAAATGCAGGTGTCCTGCTTGGTAATATAGGGGGTAAGCAACAAAGGCATGTGAGAGAATTGGTCATGATTAAGTAACCAATTCTTGGTCCATGAACTCCTCCTTACCCTGTTCATGGACTGGACTTGGGTCAAAGCAAGAGCTCCAACATCAAGCCCAACAATGGCACAAGCTCTCAGACGAGAACATAACCGCACCATGGCTAGAAAACGGGTGGCTGGTCAGAACAAACTAACAGAACGCACTGAAAATCAGAAAGGACCTGAGAAGAACAAGCTGAAAATCAGAAACAAGCGGACAAGAACGCACTTAAAAACAGAAGAAAACTATAAATAGAATGCACTGAAAGACAGGAACGAACTGACAACATGCACTGAAGAACAGATACGAACCCACAAGCACAAACTGAAAAGCAGAAACAAACTGAAAAGCACGAGACTGAAAAGCGCGAATCATCTCTCACCAAACTTCTACTATCAAGAGATAAACACGAGATTAGCAGAAGGAGCCCAAAGCCACTGGCTATTGAACTTCCTTTTATATGCTCATCATACGTGTTGTACTTCACCGTGTTCTCATGTTCGTAATTGTTGGCCAACATTTGCGTGACCGTGTGTATGCAAGACAAGTGGGAGCCAACAACCTTCGAACAAAGATCTGCGGTTTTGTTGGCGGAAAGTCTGATCGTGTGTACGGGGCATAAGACTGAATTCAGACTAAGCTGATCAAAATCAGTGAAAGTAAGAGATGGTTTTCTGGAAGTAGAGGTGCTCTTGTCATAAAAAGCTAGTGAAGTCTGGGGTATGGAGTAGTGGAGTCTAGGAAAACTGGATTGGTGAGATAATGCATCATGAATCCAGTGGTTTGTATCAGATAGGTTAGTAGGAATATATTGTTAAAGGACATAGTTAAGTTCCATGAAAAATGTCATGGGCAGATCTAGTATGTGATGTGATGACGTTCCCAGTATGTAGAAGGATTAGATAGGAGCAGTGCTTCATATGGAATATGGTGGAAATAGAATAAGTTCCAATGCTTGCCATTGTAAATAAGGTGACTAGTAAGGTTGGGCGAACGGTTCGGCCCAAGCATGAGTTTGTGCCAAACATTGGCTGTTCGCCCCATTCGGAGAACACCCAAACTTGCAGGGTGTTCGGATGGACACTGTTGGTCAAGGCTGTAGATGGACACTGATCATTCTGCAATGATGGGCAAGGCTACAGATGGACACTGATCATTCTGCATTGATGGGCAAGGCTGCAGATGGACACTGATCATTCTGCAATGATGGGCAAGGCGGCAGATGGACACTGATCATTCTGCAATGATGGGCAAGGCTGCAGATGTACACAGATCATTCTGCAATGATGGGCAAGGCTACAGATGGACACTGATAAGGCTGCATTGATAGGCATTTAAAATGTACGTTTTTTTTCTTCTTAAACTTCCCTCCTAAACTTGGGGTGCGTGTTATATGTTGATAAATACGGTATATATAGATATCTATCTATCTATATAGATATAGATATAGATACGGTGTATACATCTACAGATATTTTTATTGATATATATATATATATACATACCTTTACAATCACAGATAAAGGTACATATAGAAACAATATTATTTATGCATATATCCTTAAAACAATTCACCATCTAAAAAAATCTACAATAAAAATATGGTAAAACAACTGGTAGCTAAACTGAAACAGAAGAAGGAACGTAACTGCATTGTTCTTCATCCTGTTCAGTATTGTTACATCAGGAGACACTGCTAATCTATATTGCTGCTTAATGTCAGCAGGAAACTTCAGAGCTTAAAGGTTGTTAGATTTATGATCACATTTACTAATTAAACAATAAGGTTGAGTCTTTGAAACCCTGTTGTGACAAATATATTCTGCAGGAATAATAAAATATTCATTGCCTGATACATTTATTTCTCATTAGCACCATTTTATAATCCACACTGAAGTCCGACAGTGCAAACAATGTGTTTTTATATTTTACTGTTTGCAGTACATTAATAGAGGTATTTTCCTTGAAATTATACATTGTTTTGTTTACCATGCAAAAGAATGTTGCATGTGATATGTATAAAGTTGCATGTCTCATTATTATTTTTAGGTTAATGATGCAAGGAAAGAACAAGATTTACTGAAGTTTAGGAAACTCATCTGCAACTAATCTGACTAATTCTGAACTTCAAGACAGAGAACCTATATATGGGGATCGCTTTTAGTATAAGAACAACAAACTAAAGGGGTTAATTGGCTAAAGAAATTGAAGCTGTTCACCTAACAAAATGAATGTTTATTTTGGAGAATGTATCATGGACAAGTAAAATTTAGAAAACAGTAATTTTGCTTTCACTTAAATGATTATTTAAAGTGGATGTAAACCCGACTCATGAAATTTCTTCCTCTGTTATCAGCATGATAACTTCTGACAAGCTCTCTGACATGGGAGATAAAAGCAGCTAAAAATTTGTGTCAGGGAGATTGCTATAAATAGATTAACAGAGAGCTGATCTATTAACATGACAGCTCTGCATGTTTCTTTGTTTCCCTACGTAGGTGGAGGAGGGGGGGGGGGCTTTCCTCTAATAAGCTATCACACAATGTATGCCCAGACTCCCCTCCCACTGCTAAAAGAGTAAGTAAACATTCTAACGCAATGTTTACTTTCTAAAGAATATAGAAAGCTGAATAAAGCAGATATGCATGTAAAACTTACTGTATGTAGGGAGATTTGTCTCTTCTCTGTGTATCATCTAAAACTAGTCACTTCACTGGGTATAGGAGAGGGTTTACATCCACTTTAAGGTGCACATAGCTTCATCTTGTTTTCTAAAGCCTCGTACACAAGATCGGACTTCAAACAAACTTTTCCGTGGATTTCTGTCCAAAGGGCGTTGGCTGTGAACTTGTATTGCATACACACGGCAGGACTTTTTCAGCCAACCATCACCAAATAACAAGGTTTTTCTGATCTTTACCACCACCCTTTGGTCTACTTCTGTATTGTTGTCTGATCTTTTGCATTGGTTCTGAGCATGCGTGTTTGTACTTTGGACTTAAGTCCGATGGTTTTCTCTACACACGATCAGACTTTGCTCCATCTGACTTTTGTTGCCGAAAAGTTTGTCTGTTTGCAGAGCGAACTTTTGTCTGATGAAAACCAAAAAAGTTTGTCCGATGGAGCATACACACGGTCGGATGTTACATTAAAACAGCTAATTTGCATGTTTGTTGTCAAAAAGTCAGATTGTGTGTATGGGCCTTAACATTCACTTTGCTAAGCGACCATTCAATTTGCTAGGCAAATGGCCTTATACCTTTAGTTAATCAAGCCTGATATGTACTAACTGTCTTTTTTTTTGCTATTTTATTACTGGAAAGTTTCTGGAAACTACCTCTTGTTTGTGAACATGTTTTTACTGATTATCTGCTATCTTTTAAAATGTATGCTATACATAACATTTTTTTTTTTAATTGTTTATTTAACAAGTTTTACAAGTGATACAAAGTAACATGTTATTAGCACAGTCAATTTAGATAATACAGAAGTACACTGTCATTGAAATACAATTACAGCTAGTATGATAGAACATAACAGAAGGGTTCGGTAGAATTACATAGATATTGAGAGAGCTATTGTTAATATTATTTTTAATAATCACATGTACGGTTTGGTATTCACTATGGGAATTTTTCTGTAACATTCAGAGATATCCTTATAGCAGTAATATAGGGCCATAGATAACATTTCCAATGGAGTCAATAGAGAACTATATATGAATTGAAGAGTATTGTATAAGTCAGTTGTCTATCAAAAAAGAAGAAGAGCTATGTGCATCGGAGCTGTATTCAGACTCATCCCAAATCTGCCATACTTGTGAGAAGTTTTGTATAGAATCATCAATTACGGCAGTTAAGTGTTCCATTCTATGTATATCTTTTAAAATGGTGAGGGTTTGCATAAGAGTGGGAGGGGTGGCGGAAAGCCAGAGCCTGGAGATAGTTCGCTTAGCAGCCAGTAGTATATAGGACATCAGTTTTCGTTTAGATTTATGAATGCCTGGAAAGTGTAGACCTAATAAGTAGTGCTTAGGATTCAGAGGGATAAGGACCTCTAACAGTTTCTCTAAAAGTATTTGGATCTGAATCCAAAATTGGGTAACTAAAGGGCATTCCCAGAATACATGGAAGTGTGATCCTACAGCCTTGTTGCATCTCCAGCACATTTTTGAGACCTCCGGGTTATATTTATGTAGATGTTCTGGGGTTCTGTACCAGAAAAATAAAACTTTATACGCCGTTTCTTTGTGTGTGACACAGCGGGAAATTTTGGAGGTGGAATCCCAGATACTATCCCAGTCTAACAGGGATATATCATGTTGAAGTATCCGAGACCATCTCTTCATGTAACGGTAGGTATCTACTTTTAAGGGATTAGCTTTGTGTAGAATCTTATATATGGTGGAAATGAATTGGGGTCCATAGGGGCCTTTGGCACATAACATTTCAAAGTCTGTTGGTGTTTCCAGGGAAAGAGAGGAATCTTTGGTGGTGAAGAAATGCCTAAATTGCAGGTAGGAGTATAGAAGTGTTGTTGGGATCTGATGTTGTTTTTGCAAATCTACGAAAGATAGTAGATGTTTTCGTGGCTGGATTGACAAGATGTCTCAGCTGAAAAATCCCGGCCCGAGTCCAATGTTGCATTCGATCATAGGACATGCTTTTAGGAATGTCTGGGTTAAAGAGGATATTTTATAAGTGGTGAACATGGAAAGGATAGGGAGTATCGGTTGGAACATCTTTTCCAAATTGCTAAAGTAAAGAGCATTGGAGCCAGGCATAAACTTCTCAGCTGGGGCATGTGTTTGTCATTGGATGGCCAAAGCATGTAACATGGATGGACCGGTGAAGTGATACTCATTTCGATTTTGGCCCATCTGTTTGGGGCTTTTCTGTTAGTCAGGGAAGTGAGGACTCTTAGATATGAGGCATAGTAATACTTAATAAAATCAGGAGCTCCTAAGCCTCCCCTGTTTTTTCGTGCCTGGACCACTGATCCCGCCACCCGATGGGAGGAGTTGTTCCATATGAAGCGGAGACTTCTCCTTTGAATTGCTTTTAGTTGTGACATAGGTATAGCCACTGGAAGTGTCTCAAAAGGATACAGTAACTTAAGAAGGATTGACATTTTAAGAGAGTTTATAAGTCCGAAGAGGGGAAGTGCGGTCCATTGTGTCAGCAGACGATTAATTTCCTTAAAGAGGGGAGGGAAGTTGGCCTGATATAGTGTGGAATATGATGCTGTGAGCTGGACTCTTAGATACTTCAGCGAGGAGGGGCACCAATGGTAGTTATAGGTTTGTTGGAGTATGATATGTTGAGGAGGCGTGATATTTATGGGTAGGGCTCCCGTCTTAGTAGAATTAATTTTGTAGCCTGAAATAGTGCTAAAAGCCATAAGGATGTTGTGGAGAGGAGGTAAAGACGTGTGTGGATGTGTGAGTGTTAGGAGAACGTCATCTGCGAAAAGGGATAGTTTGTATTCTCTTTGTCTTAAAGGGGAGTTCCAGGCATTTTAAAAGTCAGCAGCTACAAAAAGTGTAGTCGCTGACTTTTAAAAAAAAATGACACTTACCTGTTCCACGGTCCAGCGATGCGGCCGAACGGGGTGTCGCTCCTCTCCCCCTCCTCTTCGTCGGCGCCGCCATTTCCACTCTGGGCACCCGGCCGTGACAGCTTTCCTCTTCACGGCCGGGCACGCACGGCGCATGCGCGAGCCGCGCTGCGCTGCGCTCCCGGAGTGGATAGGCGATCTCCTGGGACCTGTCACATGTCCCAGGAGATCGCCTAGGAGGGAGGAGTCGCCTAGGCGGTTACTGGGCGGAAGGAGGAAGTGGGACAGGAAGTCCCCCTCCTAATGAAGCCCCCACTCCCCCCCAAAAAAAAATTACATGCCAAATGTGGCATGTAAGGGGGTGAGGAGTGGTTAAAGCTGGAGTTCCATTTTTAAGTGGAACTCCGCTTTAAGTGTACTCCGGTAATGTCAGGACAATTTCGTATGGCAGCCGCCAGGGGTTCTAAGCTGAGAACAAACAATAGGGGTGATAGTGGGTCTGGTTTAGTTACTAAGGGAAAATGTTGGGGATAGATGGGAGGCAAGTTGTACTTGGGAGGTGGGATGAGAATATAAGGACCGGAGGGCTTGAATAAAGGGGCCAGAGAATCCGTATTTTGCCAGGATTGCAAACATAAAGGGCCAACTAAGACGATCAAATGCTTTTTGAGCATCTAGACTGAGTATTAAGGCGGGGTTTTGGTTCTAGTGAGTAAATCTATGAGGTCAATCGTACGACGGGTGTTATCTCCTGCATGCCTTGTTGGGATAAAACCCAAAATGGTCTTTATGTATTAGTGACGGTAGGATTATGGAGAGTCTATTTGCTAAAGTTTTCGTAAAAATGTTATAGTCTGAATTTAGTAAAGTAATTGGGTTGGTAATTGTCAGGGATAGACGGGTCCTTGCCTGGTTTGGGGATAACGGTGACGTGTGCATGAAGAAACTGAGAAGGGGGTAAAGTACCTTTGAGTAGGGAGGAGAACAGGTTTAGTATATGTGGGGCTAAAATTGGGAGGAAGGTTTTATAGTAAGAATAGGGGAGTCCATCAGGGCCTGGGGCTTTGTGTGAGTAATTTAATCACTGCAGCTAATTCTTCAGCAGTGATAGGTTCATTAAGTGATGAGGTTTGCTCTGCTGACATCTGTGGGAGCTGTAGTGATGCTATGAAGGAGTCGAACTTCTCTTGTGTAAACTGGGTCGATGGGTCAGAACCTAGGCAATTGTATAATATGTTGTAAAAGTCACCGAAGACTTTCGACATGGACTGAGGGCAATAAGTGGGAGTGCCATCAGGTTGCATTATATGATCAGGGATAGATAAGGAAGGGCGTGGTTTTAGCTTGTTGACTAGCATTCTATGTGGCTTGTCAAAGTATTTTGAGAACTTTTGTCTGGACCACACCATGGCCTTAGAGATTCTGCTCATCTCCAGAGCCCTGATCTGGTTTCGGATAGAGACCACTGTGCTGAGGCGGGCAATGGAGGGGGAGTGAAGTAAATGCATCTCCGCTGAGCGTAGTTGAATTAAAAGGTCAGATCTCTGTTGTGTTGATTCCTGCTTCTTGCGTGAGCCAGCAGAGATGCATTCACCTCTAAAGAAGGCCTTATGGGCCTCCCATAGGATAGAGGAGCTTGAGACAGACCCCTCGTTTAGTTGAAAAAATTACACAAGTTTCGATTAGAGTTGGCTTTTGGTATCAAGGTTTCGCAAAAGGGACTCGTTAAGTCTCTAATGGCATGTCTTGGGTGAAGCAGAATGTGTAGCTATATCTATTGTTATGGGGGTGTGGTCAGACCACGTAATGGGGCCTATTTCAGAAGAGACTAAATGGGACAATAGAGGTGCGGTGAGTAGGAAGTGGTCCAAACGAGAATACATTTTATGTGGAGGAGAGTAAAAAGTATATTGTCTGTGTGTGGGGTATTTCACCCTCCATCCGTCAAACAGATTGTAAGAGCATGTACGTTTTTGGAATGAGGTGGACAGTTTGTGAGTTGAGAGGAGGAGTGTTTTGGAAGAGAGCATATCTATCTTTGTTGGTAGACATGCACATGTTAAAATCACCTCCTATTATTGTAAAGGGTTGTGGGAAGGTATGTAGCTGTTCTAGAACCGATGTGAGGAATCCTATCTGTCCCGAATTGGGGGCATAAACAATGACTAGGGTGAGGGGTGTGTTTTGGTGGATACAGTTCAGGAGGACATACCGACCATGGGGGTCCAACGTAGAGGCAGTAATTCTTAATGGGCATGAGCGTTTGATCAGAATGGCTACTCCTGCCTTCCCTGAAGGGTCGGAAGCCACAAAGGTGTTAGGGAACAATTTAGAAGCAAATTTGAAAGAGCCCCCTGGTCGGAAGTGCGTCTCCTGAACCATGATCACATCAGCCCCAGAGGAATTCTTTCAGGGCTAGCCACCGCTTATGAATGGAATTTAAGCCCTTTACATTACATGAATAAACTTTTAAAGCCATAAAGCAATCATGAGTAGAACATCAAATGTTATTTTAACACAAAGAGTAGGTGTAAACATTCGTGTAGTAGATGAGCTAGAAAGTATCATACGTGAATATTTATCATACAATAAAATTACAGTAATTGTACATTTGGTAGCGATGTATTGGTACCAGTGTGAAAAAGAAAACAAAAATAAAAGGAAAAAGAAAAACAGGTCAAAAAGGGACCTGATAATATAAAAGAAAAACAAAAAAAAAAAAATTTCAAAATGAGTGGAAAAATTGAAAAGTATGAAAAATTCAAGAAAAAATGTACAACAACAAAACAGACAATTGAAAGCCTGAAGGTGGGAGGTCCTTAAGGGGGCCATGGCAGGACACCATGGGTTGGTAGAGGTGCATGATGGTTGACAGGACGAATGGAACCGGTCCTGTCCCCTCAAAATATGTCAATAACGTAAGCAGGTAGCATAATTGCGGTGAGAGGAAAAAAGGAATAGGTCAGAACAAACCATTAACTTGAAAAATGGACTCAACTCAACAAAGGTCAACATCTAGGAACTTTCTGGAAACTTGATCTTCTGGAAGCAAGTAGGGGAGACCAGGGGGGCATCCATCAAAGATCCGGAGATACGGTAAGAGTCATAATAAAAATGCCTCAGGTGGGAGGCTTGGCTGGGGTGGATCGTTGAGGGTTTGAAAAGTTTTTCTGGTGTCTCAGTCGAACTGGGGTCCAGATCGTTGTCAGGGGTTGGAGAGGTTTAGTGATCCAATTTGTGGGTGGCGGAAAATCTTCCTCGGGGATGGGTGGCAGTCCCAGATTGCGTATGAAAGCCTCGCATTCATGCAGGTCGCAAATGGACTATTGTGTTCCATCTCTGGAGGCTGAGAGTCGGAAAGGGAACCCCCCATCTGTAAGGGACCTGGTGCTGTTGAAGATGCATGGTTACCGGACGGAGGTTTCGCCTTTTGGCTAAGGTGATGGGAGATAAATCACTAAAGATTTGTATTTTGGATCCCTTGAAATCAATGCGATTTTTGTTGTGTGTAGTCATAGTAAGAGATTCTTTTCTCTCATAGTAGCGGAAGCGAATTATTATATCTCTTGGGTTGGAACCTGGAGGGGGCTTCGGAGCAAGAGATCTATGGGCCCTGTCCATGCGCCAGTCAATGTCCGGGATGTGTGGGGCTATGGTGATGAATAGGCCCAAAAGGTAGGCCCTCAGCTCCTTGTCATTGACTGTTTCAGGGACTGCACAAATCCTCAGGTTTTGGCGGCGTTCCCTATTTTCCAAATCTTCCTGTTGAAGCTGAATCTGGGAGACAGTATGTTTGAGGGCTGCGTTATCTTCTTCTAGGATATTGTACTATCTCGTCAAATTTGCTTTCGAGGGTATCTGTATACGCTCCTAGCTGGTCTATCTCCCCTCTGAGCTCCTGTGCAAGCTTTCCTACAGCTGCTGTATATTTTCTGCTCCATTGTACTTACCCTAAACACCCCCTAAAATGTGTACAAATGTTATTGTTGTCCTTAAATTCAGGCAGAGTGCCAGAGGCTTTTTGTTTGGGGCCCAAACTCATTCTTAACCCAATTTGCTGACTTTGCCAAACTCATACACACTATACCTACCTTTTTTTGGTCATATTTATGGATGAATTCACCAAAGCATGTAGTGCAAGTGCCTGCCTGAATACTTTCAAATGGTACTGTTTAAAGTTTTGTTCTCCTATTATCTTGATTAGGGTTGAGCGAACCCGAACTGTAAAGTTCGGGTGCGTACCGGACTTTTGGGTGTCCGGGGCCCGGACCCGAACCCAAACTATTGGCTGCAAGTTTGGGTTCGGTGTTCGGCGATGTATTGGCGCCTTTTACAAGCTGCAGGGCAGCCAATCGACGCTAGTTTCACTAGTGTGCCCTTAGAAGCCTTTACAGCCATGCCTACTAATGGCATGGCTGTGATTGGGCAGTGCAGCATGTGACCCTGCCTCTATATAGTCCAGACACACAGCACACAGCGTCATTCTGCTATAGACAGGTTCCTGTGCTGCTAAGAGAGAGGATTAGTTAGATCAGTGAGCGATCTAGATAGCTAGAGTAGAGTAGGGAGTTTCTTTATTAAGGAAAAGAAAGAGGAAGAGAGAATTATTGAAGAGATTCCTAAATCAATTGTACCCTGGCTGGGGTGCAGTGCAAGTCTTTTAACAGTGCCATGCTGTGACAAAATATTTTTTTTTCCAATAGCATTTTCTGCGTTTTCATAAACGCTTTAGACACTGTCCGTGTATTCTGATATTGGAAAAACATTGCAAAAAAAAACGGAAAATTGTATCATACTTACCGTAATTTTCCTTTCCTGGTGCCAATCCATGGCAGCATACATGTGATAGAGCTCCGCCTCTACTCCGCCTTCAGGACTAGTGAATAGCATAAATTAAAGGGCATAGCCCCTCCCCCAACATTCTTCGTAATATAGAATACAGAGGGTGGGAGTTTATGCTGCCATGGATTGGCACCAGGAAAGGAAAATTACGGTAAGTATGATACAATTTTTCGTTTTCCTGGTGCCTCCATGGCAGCATACATGTGATAAATAACTAGCTCACATGGGTGGGTTTAATGCTTTAACAAAAAATAAACTTTAATCAAATACAGACATAGCAGCATGAAGCGCTTTTCTCCCGAACTCTACGGTTGTAAGAGCCCCGGGATCAATACGATAATGTTTGAGGAATGCGTGTCGGGAAGACCAAGCCTAATGTTTCAAGAGAAACATTTGCCCTCGCTGCCCAAGATGCCGATACTGCTCTTGTT
Organism: Lithobates sylvaticus; assembly: GCA_028564925.1. Lineage (NCBI taxonomy): Eukaryota > Metazoa > Chordata > Amphibia > Anura > Ranidae > Lithobates > Lithobates sylvaticus. Next base: position 364,925,407 of record CM053026.1, on the reverse strand, counting down.
GAAAGAGCATTCACCTGAGCCGAAACTTGCTGTGGCTTCCAAGTAGGCCCTGAGAACTTTGGATATGTCTCATAACAGGAGTTTGATTCTGAGTCCATGAAAACTGGTAACGCCCATGGTTCCGATAGGTTTGCCGTTGAGGTGACCTTGGGTGTGAAACCTCTGAGAGGGCGAAGTTCTAACCTATCTGGAAAAAAAAAAGGATATGTGATCATCCCCAATGCCCAGGGAGTGGATTTCCGAAATCCTCCCGTCGGATGTAATAGCCAACAGAAAAGTTGTTTTTAAAGTCAAGTTCCAAATTGAGACCTCTTCAACCAGTACAAACAGGTGAGTGGATAGGACTTCCAATATTAGAGGAGGATCCCACTTTGGAAAGGAATGTCTGGATGGGGGACACATCTTCAATACTCCCCTGAGGAACGTAACCACTAGAGGGTCTTCTGCCCCCCTGGTGTTAGTTGCTGCAGAAATTGCGGAAACTTGTACCTTGAGGGAACTCTGGCTGAGCCCCAAATCAAGACCAGTTTGCAGAAAACTCAGAACATCAGCAGTGGAACGAGAGATAAGATCAAATCCTTTTCCTGGGGCATAGGATAAGAACTTGTCCCAAATTCTTGCATAGATTGTGTTGGTTGTAGGCTTTCTAGCTTTCAACAGGGTGGATATGACCTCTTGGGAACAGCCTAACGATTCAAACCTCCTCCTTTCCACTTCCATACACAAAGATCCAGCTTCTGTGGGTCTGGATGGTCCAGCCTGCCATGGGTCAACAACTGCAGAAAGGGAGGAATTCTGATCGGATGATCCACACTGAGGTGCATGGCTAGTGGAAACCACGGTCTCTTCGACCAATAGGGTAGCACTGCTAGCACTTGGACTGGTTCGTTCAGGAGTCTGAGGAGAAACCTCAAAATGAGTGGGCGAGGAGGAGAGGCGTAAGTTGTCTTGAAGGTCCAAGGACAAGATAGCGCATCTACTCCTTCCGCCTGTGTATGTGGAAGGTGAGAGAAGAATCTCCTGATTTAGCAATTCTCATGCATAGCAAAAAGATCCACCAGTGGGGTCTGCAATAGATTGGAGATTTGGATGAACACATGGGGATGTAGAGACCACTCGTTGTCCCCAAACCTCCTCGATAAGACATCTGCCTCTGTGTTCATCTTGCCTGGGAGATACATTGCCCTGAGGTCTACCAGGTTCCTCTCTGCCCAGAGCATTACAGGTTCCACTTCCCTCAGATGTGTCTTGCTGTGGGTGCCCCCTTGTTTCTGAAGATACGAGACCGCCGCCTTGGTGTCCAAACATAGAAGTACTCTCTGTCCCTTGACCTGAGATGCAAAAGAGATTAAGGCTAGAAATGCTGCCCTCATTTCTAGGACGTTGGACACTATCCCTCTGGTGGGAAAGGACCATCTTCCCTGAATTCTCTGCAATGGGCACCCCACCCCTGGCCACTCGCATCTGACATAATTGTGATCCATGAGTGGGAACCCAAATGATAGAGCCGGGAGAGATTCTCTGGATTCATCCACCAGTGTAGACTCCTGCTCATTAGCGTTGTTAAACGGATTGTCTGAGACAGATGTTGTCGTCTCCATTGTATTAAGAATCCCTTCTGGAAGTGTCTCAGCGAACATTGCTCCTAAGTAAACCATCTGCTGTGTTGGAACTAATTGGCTCTTCCGATGGTTCACCAGCCACCCGAACTTTGACCACGACTGGAGAAGAATCTCCCTGTGGACTATAAGCTGGCTCGGGTTTTTTTGACAGCAAGAGGATATCGTCCAGGTAGTGAAATTCTTAACCCCCTCTCTCTCATAGGGGCCAAGACAGATATCAACACTTTTGTGAACACCCGAGGGTAGGTGCACAGCCCGAAGGGCAGAGCTTGAAATTGCAGGTGGACATGACCCACTGCGAACCTTAAGTATTTTTGGAAAGATGGTAGAATAGGGATGTGGAGGTACGCATCCTGCAGGTCTATCGAGATTAATCAATCTCCTGGTTGTATGGTTTGTATGATCGTTTGGAGTGACTCCATCTTGAAGCTTTAGAGATGGATGTATTGATTTAGCTTTTTCAGATCTATTACAGGTCTCCAGTCGCCTGTTTTTTTCTGCACCAGGAAAAGGGTGGAAGAAAAACCTGTAAATCGATCCGATGGGGGGGACAGGTATTGCTGCCCCTTGACGCTGCAGGGACTCCAAAAATTGGTTTAAGGCCAGTGCCTTCTGTGGGGAGGCTGGTAACTGTCTCTTTGAAGGACGTGTGAGGAGGCTGCTGAGAGAAAGTCCAGAAGTGACCGTACCGGATCGTTGCTAGGACCCATGGGTCTTGACATTTGGAGGCACAGATGGGGAAAAGTTTTTTAACCGGGCTCCCACTGGGGGCGTCTCCTCCCCGCTGACGTCAAAAGGACTTTGTCCCCTCCTGGGGAGCAGTGAGGGACTTGTACTTTCTGGCTCCCAAAAAAGAAGTCTGGGTGCCTCTCCACGATTTCTTGTTGTCCCTAAAGGGGCGAGACTGCCTGAAGTCTCTAGAATTTGATTGCCGGAATCGTGATAAATAGGCCTTTGTTCTCCGGACCTTCCTGTCCTGAGGAAGTAAGCCAGATTTGCCCCCTGTTACTCTGGAGATTACTTTGTCGAGTTCCTCGCCAAACAAAGATTTTCCATCAAGGGAAATCTTGCACCAATTCTGCTTTGATGCTAGATCGGCTGTTCAAGGCTTTAGCCATAAGGCCCGCTTTGCCATAACAGAGTTGCAGCATTGAATTGGCTGAACACCGGATTGTGTCAATTGCAGCTTCTCCCACGAAATCCACCAACTTAAGCTCCTCCAGAGCTTTGATTATGTCATCTTTGGGAACGTCTTGGTGCAGGGATGTCTCAATATTTTCCGTCCAAGACCTGATGGCATTGGAAACGGATGTCAGCGCAATGGCTGGTCTGCAAGCCACCCCTGCTTCTAGATAGATGTATTGATCTAGACCTCAAAAGGAGCTATCTAGGGGATCCTTGAAAGACATTGAATCCTCCATTGGCAGCTTTACATTTTTTGCCAGACGCACTACAGCCGCATCAACCACAGTCATTGAACTGAGTATCAGAATCTGCCAGTGGATACATTTTACATAAACGAGCTAGAGAAAACTCTATCAGTTTTGTTCCACTCATCCTCTATGATCTCCCCCATTAATGGGAAGAAGATTTGCTTTCTCTTGAGGAATGAGAAATAGGTTTTTGAGTTTTGAGGAGGCTCTTCCGGGTCTTCCCAGGCAATGGCGCTCCTCACCGCTTGTACAAAGGGTTGAACCAGGGAGAAATTGAAACCAGACAGTTCTGTATCATCTGAGGACTCCTCGGATGAATCTACCGGTGGGATTTGTTTAGCTGTTTTTCCTGATGGAGGCAAAAGGAGTACTAACAGCTGATGGGCCCGAAATGTCGGGGTCCAAATCCAACACCTGGGCAGCTTGTGAAACCGGGTGAGCTGGAATCATGGCCGTCAGTTCAGAAAGAGAGTCTCTCATGGTTTGCTTAAGCAGGTCAACCACCTGCTGGCCTTCTAATTCCCGGTTAGCTGCGTAGTCCCTGAGACAGTCTCTGCAGATGAGCTTATCAGGGAGTGGAACCGCGCCACAGGCCCAACATTTTTTCCTTGACGCCCGCGGTGGAGGCGAAGGCGAATGACGACGTCTATAAGATCCTGATCTTCTGGAAGATTTATGATGAGAAGAGCGCGGTCTTCGCTCAGGACTATCGTCATTGTCATAGCGCCTTGAGGACTTTCTGGACCGCTTTGAAGGAACAGGGCTGAAACAAACAAAGTTTGTTTGTCAGTGGCGCACTCTTTTTTTTTTTTTTTTTAAATACTCACGTACAGGTGGTCCACATACCTATTGGATATGAGAGGATCTTGGCTTTGTGACGAATGGCTCATGGTAAATAATGGGCAGGAGGATCAGCTGTAGGAAGGCGAAGTAAGAAAGCAAAAAGAAATAGAGTATTTGCACACCAAATTTTTAAAAGAAGTCACCGCAATAGGAGTGAGATAAAAGTATAAGGCTGGCCATACACTACACAACCCCCCCCCCGTCTATAGATCTCCCTCAGATCTACCAAAGCCATACAATATGAGGTCAAATCTAATCACCCCCAATTTGCATGCAATCAGGCAGGCCCCTGTACCACACAGTTGAAGGCAAACCTAAAGGAAATTGAACAAGAAAATTGCATGGTGCATGGCCAGCTCCACACATACCTGTAATGCTGAAGTAATTTGGACTGCAGGGCATACACCTGATATGCAGAGCAGCCCTGAGTCCAATTTGGAGCCAACATTTTAAAGCTAAAAAGGGAGAGCAGCTTAATTAGAAGGACCTACCTTATTACTGGCAAAAAAAGAAACAAAACCAAGGCCACAGCAAGAGAGTGTGAACCCTGAAGGGTAGAACAAAAAGCTAGAGAAAAAAACATCAGAAATAGCAAGGAAACGCCCGTTCTGCACATGTGCAGACCAGGAATAAATGTCTTAAAGGGGACATTTTTTTTTTTTTTTTTTTTTAAACCTATAAACTTTAACCACCAGGGCTCAAAAACAGACATGGAAGCAAAAAGAAAACCTAACCTGACCAAGAAGGAAGAGAATCTGATCCTCCCGCCGTCATCACCAGCATTCGTTTTTCTGGAAATTCAGCAGACTGCGTTCCTATGAGGAAACTCTGCAAGACCCCAAAAGATCCTCAGAAGGGGTTCCCAGTCTTATCAGCGCTAATAGCGGCCCAAGAACAGGGACTGCGCACGGGAGAGGCTTAACCCGGCGGACGCTGCCGACTGCAGAGGTATGGACATACTGCTACTCTTCACCAGTCAAGAGGAATGAGGAAAAAAAGGAGAATGTTGGGGGAGGGGCTATGCCCTTTAATTTATGCTATTCACTAGTCCTGAAGGCGGAGTAGAGGCGGAGCTCTATCACATGTATGCTGCCATGGAGGCACCAGGAAAATAAAATTTTTTTGTTCTGCTTTGTTTTTCTTATTTTGCCCAATAGCATTTTCTGCGTTTTCATAAACGCTTTAGACACTATCCGTGTATTCTGATATTGGAAAAACATTGCAAAAATTTTTAATTTTGCAGTGTTTTTTTTTTTCCCAATAGCATTTTCTGCGTTTTCATAAACGCTTTAGACACTATCCGTGTATTCTGATATTGGAAAAACATTGCAAAAAATGTAAAAAAATTTTCTTTTATTTTAGCTGTGTTTTTTTTTTTCCCCAATAGCATTTTCTGCGTTTTCATAAACGCTTTAGACACTATCCGTGTATTCTGATATTGGAAAAAACATTGCAAAAAAAAGTGTTTTTTTTTTTAGCATTTTCTGCGTGTTCATGAACGCTTTAGACACTATCCGTGTATTCTGATATTGAAAAACATTGCAAAAAAAACGGAAAATTGTATACTTACCTTTCCGTAATTTTCCTTTCCTGTCGCATCTTCATGGCAGCATACACTCTGGGTTGTGACTCCGCCTCCACAACCTGATAGGACCACATAACTATAAGATGAATCTACGGCCCCCGCCCCAGCATTCTCCGTATATATATTAATCACCTTGTATGGGTGGGTTTATTGTATGCTGCCATGAAGATGCGACAGGAAAGGAAAATTACGGAAAGGTAAGTATACAATTTTCCGTTTTCCTGTCGCATCATGGCAGCATACACTCTGGGGAGTAACTCGCAGACTGGGTGGGAATGCAGAAAAATAAATTTATTAACAAGAAACAGGAGTTGGCCTGAATTACGGCCCTTCCCAAATCTACTGTTGAAAGTTGTGCAGAATCCACCCTATAATGTGACATAAAGGGGTTTCTGGAAGACCAGGTAGCCGCCTTACAAATAGTCTCTGCCGAGACCCTACAATAGGTTGCCCAAGAAGTTGCCCCTGCCCTGGTGGAATGTGCCTTTAAGCCCTCCGGAATCTGTTTCTCACTCAGTGAGTATGCCTTTTTGATAGTCTTCACCAGCCATGAAGCAATGGTGTGAGCCGAGGCCGCCTGACCTTTTCTATGGCCGTATGGGATGACTAAGAGGTTCTCCGATCTCCTGATCAATTCTGTTGCTGAGAGGTACTTCAGGATGTTGCCCCTGACATCCAGAGGATGAGGATCACCTTGATCTGTGATAAGGGCTGGAAGGTTGATCTCCTGATTAAAGTGAAATGAGGATACCTTAGGTACGAAACGATCTGAAGGTTTAATACTATCCTGTCCGGGTAGACGACTAGATACGGTTCTTTGGCCATCAAGGCTTGCATCTCTGAGACCCTCTTTTCTGAAGTGATAGCAATCAGAAATGAGACTTTAAGCGTCAGGTTCCAAAGGGAAATGTTGTCGAGTGGAGAGAATGGATCATTAGACAGTATTTCCAGGACGACTGAGAGGTCCCATGCTGGGAATGATGGTTTCCTAGGTGGCCTTAGTTTAAGACAGGCCCTCTGAAATTGGATAACCAGAGGATCATGTGCCCATTTGACCCCGATCGAAGACCCTTCTCTAGGCCTGACTGCAGAAATTCAAGGATTTGAGGAGCTGTCAGAGAAGATATGTCCCAACCTTGTTGTTGAGAGAAGGCGGTAAACTTCTCCCAGATCCTTCTGTAGGTGTTGTTGGTAGTCTGCTTCCTAGCCTGGAGTAATGTTTCCACTACCCTCTGAGAACAACCCTGTTCTAGGTACCTAGACCTCTCAGCCTCTAGGCCATCAGATGTAGCCTCTCCGGGTTCGGATGTTGGTCCTGAGAGAGCATATCTGCTGACAGCGGAAGAGGGAGAGGATCCGTTGTGTTCAACTGAAGGAGAGTAGTGAACCAAGGCCTCCTCGGCCAGAAAGGGATCACCGCCACTACTAGTGCCGTCGACCTCTTGAGCCTCAGAAGGAACCTCGCTATGAGGGGAGTCGGAGGGAAAATGTACCGGAGGTTGAAGTTCCAGGGATGTTGTAGACAATCTACTCCCTCCGCTGACGGAAAGGGGATTCTTGATAGGAACCTTTGCATTGGCTGGTGTGGCCGCCAGGTCTATGTCTGGTGAGCCCCAGGTCTGAATTATTATCGCAAATGCTAGGAGATTCTCGACCCCTGGGATATAGGTCGCTCTCAGGTCCAATAGGTTCGATTGTGCCCACTCCATCACGGGGCGAACTTCCTACATCAGGGAGGAGCTTCTGGTGCCCCCCTGCCTGTTGATGTAGGCAACGGCCACCCTGTTGTCCATCTTCAGGAGGACTTGCTTCCCCCTCAGGTAAGTACTGAAGGCCAGGAGTGCCTGAAAGGCTGCTTTCATCTCCAGCACATTGGAGACTGCGTCCTGGATCCTGAATGGCCAGCGCCCTTGGGCCGCGTAGTGCAGGTAGTGTGCCCCCCATACCTCCAAACTGGCATCTGAGGTTACCGTTTCCTGAGGAGGGGGGAACTATGTGCTTGCATCTCCTCAGATTGCAGGGACGAGTCCACCACTGCAAGGATCGCTTGACCTCCTCCGAGATGTAGATCGGTTGGGTCATGGATAAGCTGTCCCATTGGCGCAGAAAGGACGTTTGAAGGGGTCTTGCGTTCCATTGGGCACACTGGACCATAGGAATGGTCGCAGACAGAGCCTAGGAGACTGAGACATGCTCTGGCTGGAAGGGATGTTGCTGAGATTGCTCTTCTCACCCTCTGAATCAGTGGGGATATCTTTTCTGCCGGTAGTTCCACCGTGTTTGTCCGGGTATCCAGTTCCGCACCCAGGAAGATCATCCTCTGGGTGGGATGAGCATTGCTTTTTTTCCAGTTTATCAACCAGCCCAGTCTTTGTAGTGTGGAAACTAGGACCTCCCGATGTTGGACAAGGGACTCCTGGTTGCTTGAAAGGAGGAGGATGTCGTCCAGGTAGTGATGGACTCTCAACCCTTTCTCCCTTAAGGATGCGATTACTGGTAGTAGTACCTTGGTGAAATTTCTGGGGGCAGTAGAGATCCCGAACGGGAGACCCTGAAACTGGAAGTGGCCCTGATTCACCGAGAACCGAAGGAACTTCTGGAAAGCAACATGGATCGGGACGTGAAGATATGCGTCCTGGAGGTCTATGGAGAGCATCCAGTCTCCCAGATTTATGGCCTGGAGGATTGAATGTAAACTCTCCATCTTGAACGACTCCACTCGAATGGAGCGATTGAGGTTCTTTAGAACCAAGACTGGCTGAAGGTCCCCAGATTTTTTCTTGACCAGAAATAATGGGGAGTAGAATCCCTGACCCCTCTGTGATGCAGGCACCTCTATTATCGCCTTCTTCTGGAGAAGCTCTTGGATGTAACTGGTCAACAGTAACCGTTTTTCCCCTGAAGGTGGAAGTCTGGTGGGACAAAAATGATCCCCTGGGGGACGTCTCTTGAAGGGCCATCTGTGCCCGAAATGGACAGTAGCCACTGTCCAAGGGTCCTTTATTGCTTCCGCCCAAACCAGCTTGAATTTAGAAAACCTTGCCCTCACTAATGCTGGCTGGGCTTTTGGTCACTGGAAGCAGGAGTCTTGGGCTTCTGAAACTTCATAAAGGATGTCTGGGGGTTCTTCCAGCCCCTCCTGTATTATTTTCCTGGCCTATAGGATTTAGCATCCCTGTATCTGTCTGGCAGATTATGTCTGAAGGGAGGAGGCCTCTGCTGTTTCGGTTTTCTGTCCGATGGAATCAGTCCCGACTTCCCACCGGTCACCTTTGAAATTGCGGAGTCCAGCTTTGCACCGAAAAGGTTCTCGCCATCATATGGAATGCGGCACCAATTTGATTTGGAGACAGGATCCGCTGACCAGGGTTTCAGCCACAGTGCCCGCCTGGCCATTACGGAGGCCAACATGGCCCTTGATGACGATTTAATCGCATCCACCGAAGCCTCTGCCACAAAAGTCCCCCGCGAGACTTAACTCCTGTAGAGCTTTTATTATGCTCTCCTGGTCCACGCCTACTGAGACCAACCTCTCAGTGTTTGATGACAAGCTGGAAATATCCCTGCCTACAGCTGCAAGTGCCACAGCCAGTCTGCTGCAAGGTAGGCCCTCTTCATATCAGTGTCGATCCTCCTATCCAAGATATGTTGTTGCATCTTCGATCGGCAATGTCACATGCCTGACTTACCGCATGAGAGATGCGTCTACGACGGGAGGAGAGACAAGAGGATTCACTTTAGGTTCCTTCAAGGGATGTAATTTGGAAAGCCTGTTATTCAGACTTGATCTCTTCTCGGGTCCTTGCCATTCCTCTTTAATTAAATCATCCAATTCCTCAATGAACGGAAAGGCCTCTGAGTCCCATTTAAGGTTTGGGAAGTATTATTTCTGCTTTGGTTGGACTTCCTGGGGTTCCTTCCATCCGATCGCTTCCTTGACCGATTTGACACACGGTTCAATTAGCAAAAAATCAAACCCTGCAGTTGCTTCCAACCCCTCATTGTCAGACGGGGAATCCTGCTCTTTTGACGTGCTGGGAGGAGCAGGTGAGTCACTTTGCGTTGATAACTCTGTCTCCGGAGTAAGAATCAGTGGAGCTACAGGCTCTCTAAACTGCGATTCTTTTTCCCTAGTAGCCTCCTCAAAGCATCTACGGCAGGCTAATTATCGGGAAGGGCTGCGGCCCCGCATATCCAACATGCGTTTCCAGAGGGTCGCACTGGTGATCGCTGTCTATGGACAGAAGATCCTCTATGATAGGAGCGGCTGTGTCTGGAGTAAGAACTGGAGCGACTTCTCCTGCGACTCCCTCTGTGGCCTGAGCGACTTCTCCTGCGACTCCCTCTGTGGCCTGAGCGACTTCTCCTGCGACTCACTCTGTGGCCTGAGCGACTTCTCCTGCGACTCTGTGGCCTGAGCGACTTCTCCTGCGACTCACTCTGTGGCCTGAGCGACTTCTCCTGCGACTCCCTCTGTGGCCTGAGCGACTTCTCCTGCGACTCCCTCTGTGGCCTGAGCGACTTCTCCTGCGACTCCCTCTGTGGCCTGAGCGACTTCTCCTGCGACTCCCTCTGTGGCCTGAGCGACTTCTCCTGCGACTGGAGCGGCTCCGTCTGTGGCCAGAATGGCTTCTCCTGCGTGAAGTCTCTCTGTGCCTTGAATCAGGAGATTTTGCGGACCTGGTAGGGCTAACCATTTAGGCAGCGTTAGGATTGCTCTCTTTTTTTCAATCTTCAATACTTACCAAAAATCCTCCCCCCTTACCTAATAGCTGGCGGTGATCTGCTAGGGCAGTGGTCTCCATAGCAAGGAATAAGGCAAGCCTAAGGAGATACTAATTGACATAGGAAGCACAGGTGAGGTAAAACACAGCAGCTTATGCAGGAAGTAGATGCAGAGAAAAAAACAGGCTTTTACCTCAGTAGGATGAAATAGGAGCTTTGTTGTAAGACAGGCAAACAAACTGCAGCAATTCAGCGATCTCTGGTTCAAGATACAAGGAACAGAAACAGGTTCATTCAATTTTCCTCAGAACACATCCCAGCGCCCCTAGGAGGACAACAGAGCCCAGGAGAGCGCCCAGGCACACAGGTAGGAAGGAAAGCAAAAGAGAAAGGGAGACCACTGCAATTTGGCTAAACCTATTTAAGGTTTATATGCCAGGGTGTTTGAGGCATGATGTTAAGCCTGTTTAAGGCTTTAGTATATACATTGAGGCAGCAATATCAGAGCTTTTTTAAAACTCATGCAGGAGACAAATCAAAACAGCTTGAGCCTGTTTAAGGCTGTTAATCCAAGGTCACAGAGAGACTTGTAACATACCCCTGAGATCACCAGAGTGGGGTTCCTTCCATTTAGCTTCGTTTAGAGGCTGTACCGGTAAGGACTTCCAAACCAGGAGAGGCTAGAACCTGGCTGGGGCGAAGCGGTAAGGGGGTGATGTCCGTGCGGTCCCAACAGGTGAGGAAAAATAAGAGAATGCTGGGGCGGGGGCCGTGTCTTCATCTTATAGTTATGTGGTCCTATCAGGTTGTGGAGGCGGAGTCACAACCCAGAGTGTATGCCATGATGCGACAGGAAATGTAACTTTGCAGTGTTTTTTTTCCCAATAGCATTTTCTGCGTGTTCATAAACGCTTTAGACACTATCCGTGTATTCTGATATTGGAAAAACATTGCAAAAATAATTTAATTTTGCAGTGTTTTTTTTTTCCCAATAGCATTTTCTGCGTTTTCATAAACGCTTTAGACACTATCCGTTTATTCTGATATTGGAAAAACATTGCAAAAAAATTTTAATTTTGCAGTGTTTTTTTTTATCCCCAATAGCATTTTCTGCGTGTTCATAAACGCTTTAGACACTATCCTGATATTGGAAAAACATTGCAAAAAAAATTATTTTCTGATATTGGAAAAACATTGGAAAAACAAAAAAATTTTAATTTTGCAGTGTTTTTTTTTTCCCAATAGCATTTTCTGCGTGTTCATAAACGCTTTAGACACTATCCGTGTATTCTGATATTGGAAAAACATTGCAAAAAAAGTAATTTTGCAGTGTTTTTTTTTTCCCAATAGCATTTTTTGCGTGTTCATAAACGCTTTAGACACTATCCGTGTATTCTGATATTGGAAAAACATTGCAAAAAAATTAAATTTTGCGGTGTTTTTTTTTTCCAATAGCATTTTCTGCATGTTCATAAACGCTTTAGACACTATCCGTGTATTCTGATATTGGAAAAACATTGCAAAAAATTTTAATTTTGCAGTGTTTTTTTTTCCCCAATAGCATTTTCTGCGTGTTCATAAACGCTTTAGACACTATCCGTGTATTCTGATATTGGAAAAACATTGCAAAAAAATTTAATTTTGCAGTGTTTTTTTTTTTTCCCAATAGCATTTTCTGCGTTTTCATAAACGCTTTAGACACTATCCGTGTATTCTGATATTGGAAAAACATTGCAAAAAATTTAATTTTGCAGTGTTTTTTTTTTCCCAATAGCATTTTTTGCGTGTTCATAAACGCTTTAGACACTATCCGTGTATTCTGATATTGGAAAAACATTGCAAAAAAATTAAATTTTGCGGTGTTTTTTTTTTCCCAATAGCATTTTCTGCGTGTTCATAAACACTTTAGACACTATCCGTGTATTCTGATATTGGAAAAACATTGCAAAAAATTTAATTTTGCAGTGTTTTTTTTTTCCCCAATAGCATTTTCTGCGTTTTCATAAACGCTTTAGACACTATCCGTGTATTCTGATATTGGAAAAACATTGCAAAAAAATTTAATTTTGCAGTGTTTTTTTTCCCCAATAGCATTTTCTGCGTGTTCATAAAAGCTTTAGACACTATCGGTGTATTCTGATATTGGAAAAACATTGCAAAAAAAAGTAATTTTGCAGTGTTTTTTTTTTTCCCAATAGCATTTTCTGCGTGTTCATAAACACTTTAGACACTATCCGTGTATTCTGATATTGGAAAAACATTGCAAAAAAATTTAATTTTGCAGTGTTTTTTTTTTCCCAATAGCATTTTCTGCGTTTCATAAACGCTTTAGACACTATCCGTGTATTCTGATATTGGAAAAACATTGCAAAAAAAATTTAATTTTGCAGTGTTTTTTTTTCCCAATAGCATTTTCTGCATTTTCATAAACACTTTAGACACTATCCGTGTATTCTGATATTGGAAAAACATTGCAAAAAAATTAAATTTTCCTTTTTTTTTTTTTTTTTTTCCCAATAGCATTTTCTGCGTGTTCATAAACGCTTTAGACACTATCCGTGTATTCTGATATTGGAAAAACATTGCAAAAAAATTTAATTTTGCAGTGTTTTTTTTTTTCCCAATAGCATTTTCTGCGTTTCATAAACGCTTTAGACACTATCCGTGTATTCTGATATTGGAAAAACATTGCAAAAAAATTTAATTTTGCAGTGTTTTTTTTCCCAATAGCATTTTCTGCGTGTTCATAAACGCTTTAGACACTATCCGTTATTCTGATATTGGAAAAACATTGCAAAAAAATTTAATTTTGCAGTGTTTTTTTTCCCAATAGCATTTTCTGCGTGTTCATAAACGCTTTAGACACTATCCGTGTATTCTGATATTGGAAAAACATTGCAAAAAATTTTAATTTTGCAGTGTTTTTTTTTTTTCCCAATAGCATTTTCTGCGTTTTCATAAACGCTTTAGACACTGTACGTGTATTCTGCTATTGACAAAAACACCCAATTTGGGGCGAGATCATAAATTTTGAAAATATGAGGAGATCATCAAAAAGGGGACGTGGCCCGGGTCATGGTGCTGCTGGTGGCGCTCCTGTTGCAGGGAGAGGACGTGGTCGATCTGTGCCAGCTACACGCACTAGTGAAACACCTTCCTCAGGTGCGAGTAGGCGACAGAGCCTGCAGCGGTATTTTGGCGCGCCTAATGAGGCTATAAGAATGTTGAGGCCAGGACAAGTTCAGGCGATAGTAGATTGGGTTGCTGACAGTGCCTCCGTTTCTTTCACATTGTCTCCCACCCAGTCTCCTGATGAAAGTTCAGAGTTGGCGCCTGCAGCCGATGTCCATCAGTCTTTCACCTCACCCCCTTGCAAATCAGCCAATCAGTCTGAGCCCCAAATCATGCAGCAGTCTCTTCTGCTTTTTGATGACTCTGTTAGCAGGGTTTCCCAAGGCCATCCATCTAGCCCTGCCCCAGAAGTGGAAGAGATTATGTTCACCGATGCCCAACCACTTATGTTTCATGATGAGTACATGGGAGGACCATTGCAGCACGTCTCGGATGATGACAAAACACAGGTGCCAACTGCTGCTGCTTTCGCCATAGTGCAGACCGACAAGGAGGGCAGGGGTGAAGACTGGGTGGAAGATGATGTGGAGGACGATGAGGTCCTTGACCTCACATGGAATCAACGTCATGCAGGTGACCAGTGTAGTTCGGAGGAAGAGGCGGTGGTCGCACAGAGCCACCAGCACAGCAGAAGAGGGAGCAGGGTGCAAAAGCGGAGCGTCCGTCCCCTAGACAGTACGTCTGCTACTGCCCAATGCAGCAAGGGACCGAGCACACCAAAGCCAGGTCCAAGGAGTTCCCTAGCGTGGCAGTTCTTCAGACAATGTGCTGATGAGAAGACACGAGTGGTTTGCACGCTGTGCAATCAGAGCTTGAAGCGAGGCATAAACGTTCTCAACCTGAGCACAACCTGCATGACCAGGCATCTAAGTGCAAAGCACGAGATGCAGTGGAGTAGACACCGCAAAAACCAAGAAAGGTCTCTGGCTCCTCCTGCTTCCTCTTCTGCTGCAGTCTCGGCCTCTTCATCCACCTCTGTAGTGACAGTGACACCTGCCAACCCGCAAACAGAGGATCTGCCAGCAACACTACCACCTGGGTCACCAACCATCTCCCCCCTAGCCACCCGCGATCACTGGCCCTGAATGCCAGCATTTTAAAATTCCTGGCCTTTGAAATGCTGTCATTCCGTCTGGTGGAGACGCAGAGTTTTAAAAGGCTGATGTCATTGGCTGTCCCACAGTACGTCGTGCCCAGCCGCCACTACTTTTCCAGACGAGCTATCCCTTCCCTGCACAACCAAGTGGGGGACAAAATCAGGTGTGCACTGCGCAACGCCATCTGTGGCAAGGTCCACCTAACTACGGATGCGTGGACCAGTAAGCACAGTCAGGGACGTTATATCTCCCTAACAGCACACTGGGTAAATGTAGTGGTGGCTGGGCCTGAGGCGGATAGCAGTTTGGCGCATGTCTTTCCACCACCGAGGATTGCAGGGCACTTCAGTTTGCCTCCTGTTGCTAACTCCTCCTACTCCGCCTCCTCATCCTCTACCGCCTCCTCATCCGGTCAGCGTAACACCTTCCCCACCAACTTCAGCACAGCCAGGGCTAAACGACAGCAGGCAGTTTTAAAACTTTCCTGTTTGGGGGAAAAAACCCACACCGCGCAGGAGTTGTGGAGGGACATGGAACAACAGACCGATGAGTGGTTGGTGGCAGTGAGCCTCAAGCCCGGCCTGGTGGTGTGCGATAATGGGCGAAATCTCGTAGCAGCTCTGGGCCTAGGCGGTTTGACGCACATCCCTTGCCTGGCGCATGTGCTGAACTTGGTGGTCCAGAGGTTCCTTAAGAATTACCCCGATATGCCAGAGCTGCTGCAGAAAGTGCGGGCCATCTGTGCGCACTTTCGGCGTTCTCACCCTGCTGCGGCTCGCCTGTCAGCGCTGCAGCGTAACTTCGGCCTTCCCGCTCACCGTTTCATATGTGATGTGCCCTCAAGGTGGAACTCCACCTTGCACATGCTTGCCAGACTGTGCGAGCAGCAGCAGGTGATAGTGGAGTGTCAGCTGCAGCACGCACGCGTGAGTCGCTCTGCGGAACAGCACCACTTCACCGCCAATAACTGGGCCTCCATGCGAGACCTGTGTGCCTTGTTGCGCTGTTTTGAGTACTCCACCAACATGGCCAGTGCCGATGACGCCGTTCTCAGCGTTACTATCCCAGTTCTATGCCTCCTTGAAAAAACGCTTCAGGCGATGATTAAAGAGGATGTGGCACAGGAAGAGGAGGAGGAGGAAGAGGGTTAATTTCCAAGGCTTTTAGGGCAGTCATTTACAAGTGGCTATGAGGGTGGGTTCCTGCACCAACAACCGCCAGGTACACAATTGTCCGGCAGCAAGGGCACAGTTCTGGAGGATGACGAGGTGGAGGATGAGGAGGAGATGGAGGAGGAGGAACCATGTTCACAGCAGGGTGTCACCCAGACCAGCTCATGTTCATCACTGGTGCGTGGCTGGGGGGATGCAGAGGACACAGACGATACACCTCCCACAGAGGACAGCCTCTGGGCAGCCTGGCACACATGAGCGATTACATGCTGCAGTGTCTCCGCAACGACCGCCGAGTTTCCCACATTTTAACTGGTGCTGATTATTGGGTGGCCACCCTGCTGGATCCCCGTTACAAGGACAACGTGCCATCCTTAATTACCTCACTGGAGTGTGATCGTAAGATGCACGAGTACAAGCGCACGCTGGTAGACGCGCTGCTGGTGGCATTCCCACTTGGCAGCGGGGGTACGGTGGAAGCACAAGGCGAAGGCAGAGGAGGAGGAAGAGGTCGCAAAGGCAGCCGGGGCACCGCTAGCACCTCGGAAGGCAGGGTTAGCATGGCTGAAATGTGGAAAAGCTTTGTCAGCACGCCACAACAACCAGCACCACCAGTTGAGATGGAACGTCTTAGCAGGAGGCAGCATTTCACCAACATGGTGGAGCAGTATGTGTGCACACGCCTACACGTACTGAATGACGGGTCTGCCCCCTTCAACTTCTGGGTCTCCAAATTGGGCAC
The DNA here is from genome assembly GCA_028564925.1 of Lithobates sylvaticus. Taxonomy (NCBI): domain Eukaryota; kingdom Metazoa; phylum Chordata; class Amphibia; order Anura; family Ranidae; genus Lithobates; species Lithobates sylvaticus. The sequence goes on along the minus strand of CM053026.1, from coordinate 364,909,056 downwards.
ATGGCCTGAGCTTGCCCTTTACGCCTTGGAGGTGCTGGTGTATTATCTGAACGTGTATTTAGCACGGCAGGGGGCGTTATCACAGACAAGCGCAGCCGCCTGTCCAGAGCCAATGTGGACAAGCTCACGTTCATTAAAATGAACCAGGCATGGATCCCACAGGACTTGGCCGTACCTTGTGCAGAATAGACACATATACCGGTGTTCTGACGAAAACTGTCTTGCTATCGGATAGTGTCCGGCCACTTACTGCGCAGGTGCAGTGCTTGCGCAGTACGGAGGACAAGGAGATTCACAAAATCTCCAAAGATGAACGTCGCCTGCGCAGTGAGTGCAGGTTCAAGCCCGACCATCCAAGTGGACATACGGTAGCACATAGTAACAGGGCCCCTCACGGGCTCGCTTGGCTAGGCTTCAACCTCGGATGATGTGGCTTGAACCTGGAGTCACCGCGCATCGTCTTCGGAAAGTTTCAAAATCCCCTTGTCCTACGTACTGAGCAAGCGCAGTACAGGGCGGACACTATGCGACGGGGGACAGAATTCGACACATCATTCACCACTAGCCTTACCCAGCCATTGTTGTATTTTTGAACCAGTGTTGGCTACCTCGTCCTCCTCCACCGCCGCTTCCACCTACACCGCCACATCCACCGCCACCTCAACCTCCTACTCCATTTGAATTTTGTCCTCCTAGGTCAAGATTATAATTTTTTCATTTTTTTAATTTCCAAGTATTTTATTTTCCCACTATCTTATCCATTAAATTTAATAATTTTTTCCAGAAAGTGCGTATTCTGGGGTATTCCCACCATATGTGCGGCATCGTGCCGTTGAGTTTCGGAGGTTCTTAATGACTTCCTGTACCTCTTCTGCTGAGAAGGGGGCCTCCAGCATTTTATTTTTATTTTTTATTTTTTTATGTTATTTTAAGTTATTTCCCTATCCACATTTGTTTGCAGATGACTTGCCATGCTCTTAACAACATTTTGTTGCCATGTGCAGCCCTCTAACCCTTTCCATGACCTTTTTACAGCCATTTAGTGTTCAAAAGTTCGGCCGAACCCGCCGAACCCAAACATCCGGGTCCCATTGACTTCAATGGGGTTCGGAGTTCGGGATCAAGTTCGGTCCTGAACCCGGACTTTTTTCCGAAGTTCGGCCGAACCCGTAATCCCCGAACCCAGGATCACGCCACCTCTTCGGTATCAGGTTTTTGGCTTCATTCAGAAGAATAGGAATTAAGGATGCTTTATATCGTTTCCCTGGGATCTCAGTCCTATGAAAAAGTACCGACCACGGATCTCCTGGAATTTCTTCCTTAGTTGTAATCTGGATGAGCTCTATTATTTCCTCCCAAAATTTTGCGATTACAGGGCACTCCCACCAGATATGTGCCATAGTTCCCTTTATTTTACAACCTCGCCAGCACTCCGGGGGAGACCCCCCCTGAATCCTGCTTAGCCTATCAGGGGTAAGATACCACCTGGAAAGGCATTTAAAGTTCGTTTCAACCGATTTCATCGAAAACGCTGTGCTATGGATGATCCCGAAAATTTTACCTAACTTATTCTGACTACAGTGTGCACCTAACTCTTCCTCCCATTTTGTGACATATGGAGGTACACCCAGTGCTTTTTCATTTATTAACACTTTGTATATCCGCGATAGATTGTTCTTAGTTGACTCGCGTAAATAGTGTCTTTCCAACTGATTGAGATCATCCCCAGAGCGGATGGGTTGGGGGAGACTCCGCACAAAATGTTTTAACTGTATGTACCTCCAGGTGTCGATCTCCATTAAATCAGTGTTTAAGCTCAAATCGTGAAATGTGCATATTTCCCCATTTTTTATAATATCTTTCAGTTGTGCCCCATCATTTTTTATCCAATTCCCCCCCACCTCCCTCCTCCCTGGTTCAAAAAGTGTATTATTTTTTAAATAAATTAATGGTGAGTTATATTTCCACTTGTGTCTTCTATAAATCCTATCCCATAGGTCCAGTGTCACCTGTGTTATTTCGTATGTTTTACTCCCTAGTGTTCTGGCTTTTGGTGGGTTCCAGATTTCGTGTCCTAAGTGTCTGTTATTTACTATATTCTCTAAACTAATCCATCTCTTGTCCCCTTCCTTCCCCCATTCCATTACCCTTGATATCGCCACTGCAGAAAAAAACGTTTCGAAATCCGGGACCGCAAGCCCTCCCTGTTTTTTATCCCTACTTAAGATCTCGGCTGAAATACGAGGTTTTTTATTTAACCAAATAAATTTTGAGATAATTTGATTTAAAGTTTTAAAAAATATTTGGGGTACCGCTAAAGGAAGCATCTGGAGCTTGTAGTTAATTTTGGGGGCCACTATCATTTTTACTGCATTGATTCGGCCTATCCAGGAGAGGTGCCGGGATCCCATTATTTGAAGTTCTTTTTTAATCTCATTAAGTAGGGGAATATAATTCAGAAGGTACATTTTTTTACTTGTATCTGCCAGTGTGACCCCTAGGTATTTGATGCTATCATGCCAGGGAAAGCTGAATTCTTTTGAAAGCAGTTCTACCTCCTTCCTGTTGATGTTGATATTTAAAATTTCCGACTTGTTGAGATTTATTTTCAGGTTTGATGCTTTACCAAATGCTTTTAAAACCTTCAGTAAATTGGGTAATGTGATCCTAGGATTAGATATGAAAAAAAGTACGTCGTCGGCAAAAGCCGCTAATTTGTGTTCCTCGCTACCAGCTCTTATTCCTGTTATATCAACACTATCCCGGACCTTTGAAAGTAGCGGCTCCAAGGACAAAACAAACAGAAGGGGCGACAGGGGACACCCCTGCCTCGTTCCATTCCTCATTGTGAACACTGCAGATGACATCCCATTGACCCTTACCGAGGCCTGCGGCAGCTGATATAGGATACCAATCCACTTCAAAATTCTGGGACCAAACCCCATTGCCTCCAGTGTTCCCATCATATGTCCCCAGTCTACTCTGTCAAACGCCTTCTCGGCGTCAATTGACAAGAGTAGACTGGGGACCTTCCCCATTTTGGCGACCTCTAACAATAGAAGGGCCCGGACCCCATTGTCTCGGCCTTCCCTCCCCGTGACAAACCCGACCTGATCGGGATGAACCAATTTAGTGATCTTTTCTTTCACCCTATTAGCTAGTACTTTTGCGTATAATTTCGTGTCTACGTTTAGTAACGCTATCGGGCGATAACTGGAGCACAGGGTCCTGTCCTTGCCTTCCTTCGGTATTAATGTAATAGATGCCAAGAGAGCCTCCCTCCCCATAGCACAATCAGTTCCTAGTTTATTCCAGTATTGACAGAGTTTTGGGACCAGGATTTCTTTGTATTTTATGAAATATGCTAAAGTAAAGCCGTCTGGACCCGGACTCTTCCCAAGCGGAGAGCCACGCAGTGCCTTGTAAATTTCCTCTTCGGTTATAGCGCTGTCCATATCAAGCCTGTCACTGTCAGAGAGTGTCGGTAGGGCGCATCCTTTCACAAAATTTTGATCCCCCTCTGCAATCTGCGGGGACATCAGTCCCCTTTGTCTAACGTCATACAATTCTTCGTAGTAGGCCCTAAATGCCTTCGCTATTTCTTTTGTGGAGTTTACCATGATCCCGGTTTTATTTTGTATTTTATCAATAAAGTTCCTCTCTCTTTTCTTTTTAAGCATATTCGCTAGATATTTACCGCATCTGTTACCCCCCTGGTGTCTCTCTCTCGCAATTTTGTGAAACCACTTTGAGGATTCCTGCTCCATGGCCCCTAACATCTCCTCCCTTTTAATGATCAATCTGTGGTAAACTTCTTGCTTTTGGGGCCCCTCCTTTTTGTGTTCCTGTTCTAGCGTGTATAGTTCGCCCGTGAGATCCTGGATCTTAGCCCGCCTTTCCTTCTTTTTCCCGGCTCCAATGGAGATGAGGATCCCCCTGATATAGGCTTTATGAGCCTCCCAGACTACCGCTGGGGAAACATCACTAGTTTCATTATTCGCAAAGAAGAATTCAATCTCCCTTTTTATTGTTTCAGCTGAATCGACATCATTGATAAGATGGTCATTCAGTCGCCAAGAAAATGGTTGCCTCTGGATCTCAGGGATCTCCATCTCCATCGTAACCGGGGCATGGTCTGATAGAGTTGTTACCCCTATCCGAGTTGTCCTTACATGGTCCAGTAGCCTATGATCTATGATGAGGTAGTCTAGTCGGGAGTGTGTCCCGTGTACTGGGGAAAAATAGGTGTAATCTTTCAGATTTCAGATCACACGCCACACATCTATCAGTTGGAGGTTAAATAATTTATCCTTCAATTTTTTCAACTGTATATAGCTTGGTACCCTCACCCGTGATGTGCTATCGTAGTGGGGGTCTATACAAAAATTTAGATCCCCTGCTAAGATTACCCCTCCCTTCTTAAACCCCTTCAAACGGCCCAACACCTGACTCATAAATTTGATAGAATTATTATTGGGGCAGTACACATTTGCAAATGTATAGAAAACCTCTCCTATACTTCCCTTCAAAAAAAGGAACCGACCGTCATGGTCCACCAACCTATCTGAAACTTTAAACTTTATGTTATCCGCAAATCCTATGGCCACCCCCTTGGATCCCTTGGTGGGAGAGTCGCTGTAAAACCACACTGGGAATTTCCTGGAATATATCTTGGTACTACCCCCGAGACTCAGGTGCGTTTCCTGCAGGAAAACTATGTCGGCCTGGAGCCTCTGGAGTTCCCTCAATATTTTGTGTCTTTTCGACACTGAGTTGATACCTCTTACGTTGTACGTCAGGAACTTTATTTCATTATTAACCATATCCTAGCAGGGGCGTTTTCAGGAACCGTATGATTGTGCCTCTTATCCTTTTATACAAGTTTGCAAGGAGCTTCCCCCCCTCCCCAACCCAATTCCCACCCCCTCCCCCTCCCCCTCCAACCTTCCCTCCTCCCCCTCTAACCTTCCCTCCCAATTTTCCTCCCCCAACCCCCCTGGCCTCCCCCCCCTCCCCCCCCCCCCCCCCCCCCCCCCCTCCGGCCATATTTTGGCCCTATGCAAACATTTGGGCGTCCGCATCGAACCCCCCCTGTCTTCCTTATGGACTAGGGTGTGGCTCTGACCCCAAAGCGCCCATCAGGCCTCCCTCCCCCCTGAACTGGGGGGGGGGGGTAGCCCCCTGGGCCCACCAAGACCCCCTTACTCCCGAGCCCTCTGTCCCCCTACGCTTCCCCCCCCACCTCTCGGCCCCCCTGCCGACCCCACCTCATCCCACATATACAAAAGCGTACCCCAAAACAAGAACCATTAAAGAACAACTTATTACATTAATGGGATATCGGCCAAAATTCCCTTTTTAAAGTCCCGGACTCAATCCCCCCCCTCTCCCCCCGAAAAAAAAAAAAAAAAAAAAAAGGGGGGGCTTTTCCTTCGACACCCCCTCCCCAAGGAACTAGGGTGGAACTTTAGGGACGGGAATCCCCACATTGTGGCAAAAATCAGGAAGTTCCTCCAAAAATTTCATCCGGAAAGTCTTTCCTTCTTTCGTGACTATTAGTGACGCCGGGAAACCCCAACTATACTTCAAGTTTGCTGCTCTTAATGATACCAGTAGGGGTCTCAACTGGCGCCTCCTATAGAGTGTTCCCGCAGAGAGGTCTGAAAATATCTGAAGTTCCGCTGCCTCGAATTTCAGGGGGGGATTAGCTCTCAAATTCGTCCAAATGTTAAATTTGTCCTCATATGAATGAAATTTGACGATAACATCTCTGGGTATCCCTTCGCTTAGACCGTTGGGCTTCCTTATACGATGCACCCTGTCAATTTTTAGTGCTGCTCCCACAGGTCTATCCAGTAAAGGGTTAAATAAGCTTTGCATTTTTATTTTCAGGTCTTCCCCCAACTGTTCAGGAATGCCCCTGATCCGCAGGTTCTGCCTCCTGTTCTGGTTCTCTTGGTTCTCTATTTGATACTGTATGTCCCTATGTTTTATCTGCATTTCCTTCATTTGTGCTTTAAGTTCCAGTAATTCTTGGGCTTGAATTACCACCAAATCCTCAACTTTCCCCACCCTGTTCAATACATGGCTCATGTCTGTCCTGACATTCGTAATTTCTGTTTTAATAACATTTTCCAGCTTATTAAACATTTCTGCCATTTCTGTCTTTGTTGGAATTTGTGAAATACTTCTATGTTCCCCAGAGAAACTGGCATCCTGAGATCCCTCCATTCCACCTTCCGCCCTGGCCTGCTCTGCCTGATCTGCTTTCTGTTTCTCCATATCCCGTTTTTTTTCCTTTGAACTCTGTTTCTTCTCCATCTCTGGGCTCTTAATGCTGATGTCTTTGAGGTATTTCTGTATTGTGCTTGTGTTTAAATTATCTTTGGGTGTCTTAGGATCCGTTCCCCGTTGGGGTCTGCCCTTCATTTTTATTTGGTGTCCTCAGTCTAATTGTTTACATGTTCTTGACAGATGCCTCCCCTTATGACAGTAATGACGTGAGACGCCAGCGCTAGGGGAGGGGCCTGACGCCGGCACCATGTGGGACGCCGAGAGCTCCCGGAACGAGCCAACAGGAGACGGCGTGGAAGTGTGAGCCCGCGCCGTCCCGATACATGACAGCCTCCCGAGCTTTGCCCCAGCCCCCGCCGCAGACCTAAAACCGCTGCCGGTCCTCTCCTCTGCCACCAAGGAGGTAACCTTCGGACACCCCCGGGCCTTTGGAGAAACAGTTGGCCCCATCCTGGTGCGGACCCCCGGTGGGGCTAAAAGAGTCTTTCCACCCACAACCTACCTGGCTTTCCCGTCCCTCCGCCGGACCGCTGCAGCTCCACAGCATTAAAATAAAAGCACCGCCTGTCTCTGCGCCTGCATCTGCTCACCTCTTCTCATCACCTAACCCTACCCGGACTGTAGCAGCAGGGGGGTGCCGTGGCGGGCACCCCCACAGGTACAGATCTACTCTCTTTTGTTTCTCCCTGTTTTCTTTTTGGCCGGGTCTGAAGAGAATATCATGTGTTTCCTGATTCCTGGTTCTGATTCTCCCTTGCTCCCTAAAATTTTGAGATTGAAATATTAGTAAGGAATATGGAAATAGCAGGCTTGTGTAACGTGATGCAAAGGGATAAAAGACCATAGTAGAGTATGCTGGCATAGGAAAAGAAGAAGGTGTTTCCTTCCCCCCCGGAAGTCAGCAGCACAAAGAATTACAAAGTTCTTTTTTTTTTCTGGTCTGTGTGAGCGTGAGGGAAGGTGTCCCAGGGACTGGGGAGCCCTCACGCCCCCTTGCTCCCCCCCCCTGTTGGGGGTCCAGCGCACTCACGGATTGTGTGGGTCCTGCAGAAATAGCCCTAGCGGAGCCCTCTCTGGAAGTACGGTACCCCTGACTGGAGAGCCACTACTGAGTGTTTTTTCTCCCCTTTATCCTGATTATCTGCCCTGTGTTTTTACCGGGGAGAGGACAGCATAGAGCCGAATGGTTAGCACCTACTGAGGGGTTATCCAGGAAAGGAGACACACGATAAGGAGAAGAGGGGGAGAGAGCAAAGAGGACCCGCAGGCTGGTTTTATTTTTGGGCACTCATTACTGCTCAACTCTAATCTTGATAGGTAATTGCAGAATGTAAAAATGTGCTTAAATTTGGACAGTGTGTATTCATATTTTTGGACTATGACACTTCTTACCTGTCCAGTGGGCTGCCAATAATGTACGTAAGGAGGGGCTGGCCAACGTAACACACATTATTTATGCATTCAGCTCTCAATGAAGTGAAGAGGGTTACCTGACCAAAACACCCCCCCCCCCCCCACTTTTTACAATGGGCCATCAGAGGGGGTAGGGCATCTGATAAGTGGACCTTATACTTTTGTCTTTAAATACTCATTTAAATAAATGTTATACTTATGTTGGCCACAAATGTTTGTGTCTAATCTGCTTGCAATGTTATGTGCAAAAGTAAAAATGTTTTTTCTTGTTTGACTCCAACGGTGGTGCGATAGATGGGAAACATGTCTGCATCGTCCCACCCCCAACTTGGGGTCATACTACTTTAACTACAAGGGGTATAGTAGTATTGTTGGTGGTGGTGTCGGCGACTTATGAGTTTCTGTATGTGGGCGTGGGGAAGAATGGCCATTTGTCGGATGGTGGAGTCATCATCCAGATGGAATTCTACAGGCGTCTCCAAACTGGCAGCTTGGGCTTGCCACCTCCAGCAGACAACATGGCGGGCCTCCCATTTGTGTTTGTGGCAGATGAGGAATTTTTGCTGGGGGACTATCTGATGCGGCCGTTCCCAATGAGGACCCTCACCTCAGACCAGAGGGTTTTTAACTATCGGCTTGCCAGAGCCAGAGAGTGGTGGAAAATGCCTTTGGTCAGCAGGTTCCGGCTATTCCTAACATCAATAAATATGGCCGAATACAAACTTAACCATATCATTATGTGCTGCTGCATTTTGCACAATTGTATGAGAAGAAATGCAGCCAACTATCTGGCCTCAGTTGCGACTGAGGCCGGCTCACCGGAGGAAGGCATGACAGCTCTTGAAGCTGTCTGTCCTGGCCTGCCCATCCCCCAAAGCGCCCGTGAAGTACGGCAAAGATATCCAGAGTAGGGATGAGCCGAACACCCCCAGGTTCGGTTCGTGCCAGAACCTGCGAACGGACCGAAAGTTTGCACGAACGCTAGAACCCTATTAGTTACAATGGACGCGAACGTTCGAAATCTAAAGTGCTAATTATAACGGCCAATATGCATGTTATTGTTATAAAAAAGGTTTGGGGACCCGGGTCCTGCCCCAGGGGACATGTATCAATGCAAAAAGAAGTTTTAAAAAACAGGCTTTTTTTCTGGAGCAGTGATTTTATTGATGCATAAAGTGAAAAATTCCTTTAAATATGGTACCTGTGGGGTTTCTAAAGTATGCCTGTGAAGTGACATGTGTTTCCCATGTTTAGAACTGTCCCTGCACAAAATGACATTTGTAAAGGAAAAAAAGAAGCCATTTTAAACTGCTTGCAGCTTTAATGTCATGTCTTGTCCAGGCAATATAGATGAAAATCTTTGAGAAAAACGGCATGGCTACCCCATCCCCCCCTACCCCAGCCTATTACCAGCCCCTTTGGGTCTTGTATGGATATTAAGGGGAACCCTGCACCCAAAATAAAACCCTATACCTAAAACCCTATATAATCTGAACAGCAGTATACAGGCGGTGCAAACAAGACAGGGACTGTAGGTATATACTGTATGTATGTATGGACTGTTGGTGTATACTGTGCTGTGCTGGAGGCACACAAAAACACACTAACTCCTGCAGATGGCTGTCTTAGGTGACAACAGGGCAGATACAGTGTAAGGTGGTTTAGTGTGCTACTGCTGTGCTATACTCACACAGCACACATACACACTAACTCCTGCAGATGGCTGGATTGGTAGAGAACAGCACTGATAAGAACACACTATCCCTGCCTATTTTTCCTCTATCCCTACACTTTCCCCACAAGCAAAGGCTGAGAAGAATACACTATCCCTGCCTATTTTTCCTCTTTCCCTACACTTTCCCCACACAGAAATAATTCACATATAGTGTGTACATGTACAGTACACTGTCACTGTTCCTCAAGCCGGAACCTACTACACGAGGCCGCAGGCGCGGTGTCCTTATATAGTGTGGGGCGTGTACTAAACCCCCTGAGCTAAGAACATGGGTTTGAATCGAACACCGGGCCCATCCCTAATCTAGAGTATTTAGTGGATAGGGGGGCAATTGATATGCCAGATAATCAGTAATCTGTTTTTAATATATTTTTAGTGAAAAACTAAACTCATATTTCATTTGATTTACTGCTTGTGTTTCTTATCTGTCTCCTAGGTTCTCCAATGGCCTTTTATTTTTGGTCATTTTTTTCAATAGTGCAAACGTAACTTATTTGATACATGCGGTGACAATCTCTTCTTCAGCTAACTATTATGTTCTGTTGTGCTATGGGTCTGCTACACACACACAATGTTTTTGTTGTTAATGTATGTAATGCATTAATGATAAAAATAATCATCCTTGTAAACTCCATGAATTAATTGCTTGTAGTACCTAAAATGGCCTGATTTTGGAAAATATTACAGCACAGTAGGGGTTATTTACTAAAGGCAACTTGCGGTACACTTGTAGTGCAAAGGGGATTTGCCTTTAGTAAATACCCCCCATTGTCCCTGTAACTACAACAACTTACTCAAAAAAAGGGTATTGAGCATTTAAAGAAGAAGCCACACATTGCTGAGTTTAAAACATTTTACTCCAAGCACATTCACATGTGCGTTATAAAAGGATTTTTAAACAAACCAACATCTTTTGTGTATAACATGTATGTTTGACAGTAGATATAGCCTTTTTTGTGGCTAAACAGGCATGTTTAAAAACATAACATCCACATCCCCAACTCAGGAACTTACAAAGTTCAACTTTGATAAAGTGAAGGCCATATGACACATTAGTATGTCAAAACTGTGTTGATTTTGCGTTCATCAGATGGGGTGATCTCACCCCTGTAAAAGCCAAATTTTGAAGATGCACACAAATGGGGACTCAAAATGTGGATTTCCATCATGACCCCACGTCTAAAATGTGTGTCTTTTGCCTACATCTCTTTTGATAAAGGCACAAAACACACAGTGTGTCAACATGTGCTATAGATATATGATATTACATATAATGGAGCCCAAATTATGTGTTTTCCTGACTTTTTATCAGAGGTTCAGAAACGGAGGGCAAATTTTCAAGAGGTGAAGAAACGTTTGTTTAGGGCTTAAATATTCAATGCTATACCCTGCCCATCTGTGAGTGAACTATGACTGCATTGTACAAATATTCCAAACACCACAGGATGCACAGGACTGGCTTGATGGTCAGGTTAACACTCAGACTTTGGGGTGATAGGTTCACCCCTTTAGTAAATTTATATATGTGTACAGTATGAAATGACGGAGCATTGATATATGTATATATTTTTTTTTCCTTTGTTTTTTTTTCATTGAAGCCATGCTGTCGGAGGCCTAATCAGCAATAGCCACTGAATGTTTTTTTTTTTTTTTTACCGTGAGGAACCGTTTTTTTTTTTTGTTTTTTTGTGGGGGTTCATCTTGGAGTATTTTCATGTTTTGCATTGATATATATATCATATTTTTGTGTACAGTACAGGTTGGTTGACTAGTGATGTTCTTATGCCATTGTACCTATGGTAAATCAATCAACTAGAATACTTTCTTGGAAGTTTGAAGCTGTTTGGGACCCATGGGCGTCTCACTGTGGGATATCCCTGGTTCCGGGAGTTCCCCCAGACAATTCTCTATTACCTAGCTAAAGTGCGGCACACCCCCTCCCTCCCTTTTACCCCTTCTCCTCTTTCAGGCTTTTCTTTCTTTCTTCCTTACTGTTACCTCTTTCTCACGATAGCCATGTTAATACCAGCTATCTCTCAAATAAGCTTGATGAGGTTGTTAGAAAGGCACAGGTGTAATTAGCCGACACAAACCCGACCGAGGGGCCACCACCCATACAGGCAGGATGGTCGCTCACTTGTCCTTACCCCCGAAACTTTCACGGATTTGAGAGAAGGATCTTGGGGAGAGCTTGCTCTGGGCACAGTTTGTTCCCGTTAGGGGTGCCCAGGGTCAGTTCTCGCCCTTTGATTACATCTTATCCAGTCGATATCCTTCTCCTAGATACACCTTCCCATTTGGGGTGATCAGCAAAACCCACTTATCTGTCATACCACATTCTACCTGTGCCTCGGTTATAGTCTGGTTGTAATCACTCAAGCTTGGTTTTCATGTTTATATTTGTCTTCTTACTGTAACATGACCTTTACTGGGCGATTTATTTTGTATGCCCAAGTTTTGTATGCTTCTTTAAATTTAATAAAAATCTATTGAAAGTAGAATACTTTCTTGGAATGTTAGGGGATGAACAATGCTTTAAAAAGACAATCTATATTTGACTATATTGTTTCTTTTCGTCCTGCCCTCGTCTGTCTGCAGGAGACACATGCCACATCCAACACGACCAGGTTTCTGAAGCGCCGATTGGTTAGAGAGGCTTATCATTCGTTATATACCTCTCACTCAAGGAGGGTTACAATCCTGGTCTATGCTGGTGTGGTATTCTCCTGCAGTAAGACTATGGTAGATGATGATGGCAAATATATTTTTTTACAATGTAAGCTGGATGATCTTGAGTTGATTCTTGCCGCTATATATATAAAGCAAGGAAAAACTGCGCTGGACAATAATTACACTAAGACCTCTGAGCAGCAACACCACATGTGATACACACAAATAACAATAAATACAAGAAAAGTTGCGCTGTGAATATTAAACCAAAAAAAACAAAACCTATGGATGTCAAAAAAATATACATGTAAGTGGTATTATATTAATAAATATACGTCAACTTAATACGTGAAAAATATTAAATTATACCAATAAATATATGGTAATAAATCAAGTGCTGTCCAAAGAAAAAAGTTCATAAATCGAAATAGTTCATAAATTGAAATAAGAAAATCCCAAATTGTGCAATTCTGAATAGCAATTCAACCTGTGATGATATCCATGATAATAAAGGTGACTTTTGTGACAAAGATCCCACCACCGTCTGGGTTTTGCGCTTACCAGCTGCCAAAGATATTGTGCCTGTGGCTATTGCCCAGCCAGGGCCTTTTCCTCACGATTTTTCCAGGGCCAATCGAATCGTTCAGTCTGTGTAGACTCCACTGTTTCAGCTGATCAGGACTGCTGGTCAAAACTGGAAACTCGACCAATGTTCCTTACCTCACTAGGTAATGTAGTTGTGGCTCATGGACAGAAAAGGCAAAAAGGGAGACCATAGGTGGAACCCGAAGGGATTTATTAAAAAAATGTAAACGCCACAGGCGTGACACCAAACATAAATAAAAGAATCTATAGTTAAAAAGTTGCGGCCGGCTGGCTGCAGTACACACGCCCATGCTAGACACGCCCGTGCTGGACACGCCCGTGCTAGACAGCGGTGACGTCAGCACGTCGCTCCTCCCTACACGTTTCATCACATGTATGACATAGTCATGGGGCACAGGCAGCGTACTGATGCATCACTTATTATACAGAGACCAAGCCTCGATCTGAGTGGTGAGTGGCTGGTTCGAGAGACACCATCTTGGAACAGGGCAAAAAATCCACTATAGCCAGAAAGTTTCATAAAACACAGAGCACCAACATATGAACATGTGAGCGATCTGAACTTACATATGACTACCTAATATCTAAAATAGTCAGTAGTCATAAGTACGATCTTTGAGTGGAGGACTGTGGATCGTAAGTGATGATCATGCAAACAAAGGTACAATTTTAACTTGGGCATCAGTGGTTAGTGGCCTTTACTGCTTATAGATTGAGGCCTATATTGGGACAAGATTAGGAGAGTTTAGCCTGACTTTAGGGCTTGTCTTGTGTTGTGTGTTGCAGATAAAATGGTGGATACATTTACTAACCCAGACTTCCTGCCAAACTTCATTGACATGTACAGGGAGCAGCCATGTCTCTGGCAAGTGACATGCAGAGAATACTCCAACAAGCTAAAGAGGAAGGCATTGCTGGATAAACTGTTAGAATTGGTGAAGCCAATGTATCCCACGGCAGACATCAACTATTTGAAGACCAAAATTGGTAGCCTGCGGAGTACATATAATAGGGAGCGCAAGAAGGTCCAGGATTCCATGAGATCCGGAGCAGCAGCAGATGATGTATATGTCCCCAGGCTGTGGTACTACGACAGACTGTGTTTTTTCTCAGACCAGAGGCCAGGCCATCACTATCAATACTTCCTTCCACACCTTTAACATCCAAAGAGGCTCCTGAAGTCCAACATTGGCCTTCCACCCAGGAAAAAAATGCGGAGGGGCCCAGCTTGAGCCCGGTATAGCATAGTTGAACATATTTCTTGTCAAAAATGGAATGATGTTAACTAGATGCTATTATTGATCACTAATTTCTGATTTAACAAAGTGGTTTACATATCAATAGAAAGTAGTAGCCAAAAATGATTGGGACAAGAATGAAAAATGCTGGGGTCAGTATGATGGTCTTTTCTATTTGTTAACATTCAATTTGCAACAGTCATGAGCTCAAAATTGTGTGTGATTGATGACCAAAAAACTAAAACTATGTACCATTTTCATACAGGAAAGTCTCAGCCAGGAGGAGGCCGTGGAAAGAAGCCTGACCGAATCCCAGGTTCCTCCCCTCCTCCTTCCAACCAAAAGGACTAGGAAGGTGAGGAACCTGGAGGAGTCAGCGACTGCTTTAATTCGCCAGGCTACTGCGGTACTTACAACGACCCCCCGGTGGCCCGAGTCATTTTAAGGTGTGACAGCGAGTAAACTGGAACGCATGGAGGAGGGCCAATGCCTCATCTGTGAGGAGATCATTTTTCAGGCCCTAAACAAGGGGATGAGGGGTCAACTCAGAAATAAAAGCCACCTGTTTGAGTTGGACCATGCTCCTCCACCACCTCCAGCAACACCACCAACACCACATCCACCCAAACCACCAAAGGAGCATGGAAGGAAGCGTGGAAGGAAGTGTGCAGAGTGATGGCCTGGGTTTGGTGTGGTCTGGAAAAAGGCGCAGGCTGTTGTAAGACCACAGTCTCGGGACATATATGTCATCTGCTGCTGCTCCCAATCTCTCAGAGTCTTGGACAGTATTGTGCTCCCTATTAAATGGACTCAACATTACAGAACAGAACCCAGTTCCTTTTATGGAGACACTTTCTCTACAGCTGCAAACAACACCCCAAGACACCATTCATATACTGCTATGCTACAGACCACCAGGACCAAAGACAATTCTCCTGATACCCTTCACCGGATTAATTTCAATACACGCCCTGAAAACCAAAAACTTTCTGGTACTTGGAGACTTCAATCTCTGGGCAAACAACACCAAAGACCCCATCACCTCTGCCTGCATAAACCAACTGGAAGAACTAGGTCTTCAACAACTGATAAATGCTCCTACGCATTGTTCAGGGCACACTCTGGACCTCATCTTCAAACAAAATATCGACATCAACATACTCAACAACTTACTGCTACCATGGACTGACCATCACGCTATCAAATTTAAAATCACCACCAACACCAGCACCACCCTCCAGAAACCGAACCACTCAACAACAACACACTGGACCAGATCTCAGAAGAAACTACACTCGGAACTCTTCAAAACCACATTATCTAACAAAATAGCAATCCTAAATTTAAACCACTCGACGGAAAAAACACTCAGCTCCTTAAACAAAGCATTACTACAAACAGCAGACGCAGTCGCTCTGAAACGTAGAACGCTCACCCGCAACAAAAATTCTGGATGGTTTAATGGCACTCTTACTCTACTGAAGCAGGAACGTAGAAGAGCTGAAAGAGCCTGGAGAAGAAACTCTACAAAGGAAAACCACACAAACTACAATACACTCACAATGAAATATCACAAAGCAATCTTCAAATCTAAAAAGAACACTTCTCAAACACCATCACAAAAGCCCTAAACCACCCTCGTGAACTATTCAAACTAGTCGCCCAGACTATGAACCCTACCTGCCTAGAGCCCCCAACAAACGAAACTCAATGATTTTGCAATGAGCTATCGGATTTTTTTTATCGACAAAATCTACAACATTCGGGAAAAAATTCAACAGAAAAGAACAATCAACCCTATCCAAAAAGAGGAAACCGATTCAAACATCACACAACCACCAAATTTTTCGATTGCCACAGACACCACCAAAAACATCATCAGAAGCCTCCGAGACAGCACATCACCCAATGATATCATCCCCACAAAACTTCTGAAAGAATGTTCTGACATCCTGGCACCTACTATAACACTACTCATAAATCAGTCATTCAAAGAAGGAATTGTTCCAAACTTCCTCAAGCAAGGCATAGTCAAACCCCTCCTAAAGAAACCCAAACTGGACCCCAAAGACCCTAACCACCGAAGACCGAAAACTAGCCTGAACACCATCTCCAAGATTATGGAGAAAGCAGTAGTACAACAGCTACAACTCCATCTGGACACACACAATCTCCTGGACTCTCTGCAATCAGGCTTTCGCACTGGCCAAGGCACAGAAACAGCACTCCTCAAAATATGGGACGATGCCTTGGAAGCAGCAGATGACGGAGAATCATGTCTCCTGGTACTCCTGGACCTTAGTGCAGCGTTCGACACACTGGATCACAACACTCTACTCATCCGCCTCAAAGAAGTAGCAGGAGTCACAGATTCAGACCTACTATGGTTCGCTTCCTTCTTAGGAAATCAGTCACAGACAGTGAAACTTGGAGCCTTCACCTCTGAATCTCGTGCAGTCTCCTATGGAGTCCCTCAAGGATCACCTTTGTCACCCGTGCTCTTCAACATTTACATCTGTCCACTCCTCAAAATCATCAGCAAATCAGATATATGCTTCCACTCATACGCGGATGATACTCAACTCTACCTTCGGATCCCCGGACAAAAAGACTAATATCAGGAATTAGAAAAATGCCTCACATCAATAGATGACTGGATGTCCACGAGCTCCCTCAAACTTAATGGATCCAAAACAGAACTCCTTCTCCTAAATGCAAACCGAAATATTAAATCTACGACCCCATGGACTCCACCCACCATCCTTGGACAGACCATCCCCCTAAGCATAAAAGCCAAAAGTCTCTGAGTCATCTTCGATTCAGAAATGTCAATGGATGCACAAATAGGATCAGTAGTCAGCGGATCCTACCATCTTCTACGCCTGCTACGTAGACTCATCCCCTTCATTCCAGAACAGGAAAAAGCAATAGTGTTAGGAACAATCATCAACTCTCGACTCGACTACGCAAACTCCCTCTACATAGGACTACATAAATTCCAGATTGCACGCCTACAAGTCGTTCAAAACACGGCAGCAAGACTAATCATGGGAAAAAAACATGGGAATCCATCTCCCCCTCCCTGAGGATCCTACACTGGCTAACTGTAAAGGATCGGATCACGTTCAAGACACTCTGCCTGGCCCACAAATGCACACAAGGAGATGCTCCTCAATACTAATGCGAAAAAATAAAACACTACACTCCCAATCGCAACCTCCGATCAACCAACCAAAACCTCCTCCTCATCCCTAAGTCCCGGTACAAATCAAGGGGAGAACGAAGATTTGCAGTCCAAGGACCACGGCTATGGAATGCTCTACCTACGAACATCCGCTTGGAAGGAAACCATCGGGCCTTCAGGATCAAGGCCTTCAGGAAAAAACTCAAGACCCACCTCTTTTAAGAAGGAATCAACGCAGGTCGGATCAAGCGCCTGAAGGCGATTCAGTTCGCAGTTGCAGCGCTATACAAGTCATTCCGAGCATGCATGAACTTTTGTGCACGGACTTGTGTACACATGATCAGACTTTCCAACAACAAAGTTTTGTTGCCGGAAAATTTGATAACCTGCTATCAAACATTTGTTGGCAGAAAGTCCGAAATGTTCAATTGAGCATACACACGGTTGGACTTTCTGACAACAAGCTCACATCGAACATTTCCCGTTGGAAAATCCGACTGTGTGTACACGCCATTAGTCTTGTGTCCTCAGTTGACTCTGCCATTATCCCTAGAGATGCAGATGGACTCAAATATAGTGCCCCAAAAACTCTGGGGCATGATTATGTGCTTTATAGGTGTTTTGACCCTAAATGCATGATTGCAGTTTCAAATGTTATGTTTATTACATGTTTTGATCTGTTTGTTTTGGACTGATGTTGACTCTCCAGATTTGAGGTGTGTTTTTTTTTTCTTTTTTTCATTTTTATAGCTTTCTGCTGCCCACCTGTCCATATGTGTGTTTATACTTTGATGCTTTACTGGGTTGAATGCAACCCTTTTCCTACTCCACATACTGGCTACACCACACACATCACAATGCTCAGGGCCCTAAGGCCCCTTTCACACTGGGGCGGTTTGCAAGCGCTATTGCGCTAAGAATAGCGCCTGCAAACCGACCCGAAACAGCTGTTGCTGTTCCTTCAGTGTGAAAGCCCGAGGGCTTTCACACTGAAGCGGTGCGCTTGCAGGACGCTCAAAAATGTCCTGCAAGCCGCATCTTTGGCTCGCTATAGGAGCGGTATATTTACCGCTCCTATAGCGCCCGGTCCCATTGAAAACAATGGGGGAGCGCGCCGAACCCGCCCGCAAAACGCCGCTATAGAGGCGGTTTGCGGGCGGTATTGACCCTTTTTCGGCCGCTCGCGGGGGGTAAAAACACCCCGCGAGCGGCCGCAATGCGCCGCTAAAACGCCGGTAAAGCGGCGCTAAATATAGCGCCGCTTTACCGCCAGCGCCCCCACCGCTCCAGTGTGAAAGTAGCCTAAAGCTCTATAATCCTTTGGGAGTGGACATACCCCTCTTACAAGACAACTATATTCCTAAATTTCTTAGTAAATGCAGCAGATAAAACACAGAGGGTGGGCATTTTTTATTTTTAAAAACCTTTCCTTTACACTGAATATAATTGTCTTACCTAGAAGGTTGATATATTCTGGTGAGAGGTATTCTGATTTGTGGCAATGCTAAAGTGGCACTAGACTACTGCCAGTCACCCATTTGGACTGGGCACTAAATTAGCTAAAATGTTCTTCCACCATGATTTAATTCATGTCTGGTGGAAGCTTAGCCTCACTGCCTTATAAGAAACAAAGAAGTATATATTACCCAAAAGGATTTAACCATATCCAAACTAATTAAGGAACACAAACATTGACCACCTTTTGGAGTACATTAGGCTCACCTAGACTGGAACTTACCACAAAAGCTAAAGAAACCTTCAGCCTGGGTTCACACTATTGCGAATTCGCAGCGGTGGAAAATACTGCGAATTCGCAGGACATTTGAAAACCCATTGTTTTTAATGGGGCACGTTCACACATGTCCGGTGCATGCGCACTGCGCATTGCAGAAAAACCGCCACCGACTTTGGTGTGGTGCGGGGCGGATCAGGTGCGAATTCAGGCCCATTATCTTCTATTGGCCTGCATCTGATTCGCATCTGGCTTGCGTCCTGAACAGAAATTCGCGCCACTCCAACACCTCCCCTTCTTCCTGTTCCTCCCCTGTGTGTTTTAAAATCCGGACTGGAACCAGCATGTCCAAAAGAGGACGAAAAGCATCATCAAAGGCGAAAGAAGCAGTGGATTGTGAGGAGTTGATCAGACTTGTGAGGGAGAAACCCATGATTTATGACACCCGGCATCCTAAATATAAGGACAACGTTGTCAAAAAACGTGCATGGCAGGACATTGCCAGAGACCTCTTGCCAGAGTGGAACAGGTGCTCTTCCCAAGTTCAGGCTGACAAATGTAAGTTTTTTTATTACCTTTTACTACCTGTATATGCTGTCCTGTATTTTTTAGATGGTGTACATTAATTTTATTTATTAGATTTTAACAAACAGCATGTGGTCACCCCCAAATCTGTACCAGGCCACATGCTGTAAACATTGTGCACATAACAGCTTTATCTAGGGATGGATGAGTCCCTTAACCACTATAGACCCGCGCTATAGCCAAATGACGGCTACAGCGCGGATCTATTGTGCCGCGGCGCACTCTGTGATCAACGAGTCTGTGAGACTCGCTGGATCACAGATCCGAGTAAGGGGTCGATCCCGACCCCTTACCACGTGATCAGCTGTCAGCCAATGACAGCTGATCATGTGATACTAACAGAGCCGGTAATCGGCTTTTTTTCCTCCTCGCGCTGACAGCGCGAGGAGAAAAAAAAAAAAAGCCGATCACCGGCGGCAGTGAGAGGGACATCAGTCCCTCTCACTGCAATGTGCCCAGCGATGTGCCCAATACATTGTGCCCACCTTTGCCCCATTAAAGTGCCCCTACCAGTGCCCACACTGCCATCTCTCAGTGCCATCTCTCAGTGCCCACAGTGCCATCTCTCAGTGCCCACAGTGCCATCTCTCAGTGCCCACAGTGCCAGTGCTGCACATCAGTGTCACCTGCCAGTTCTCATCTGTGTCACCTACCAGTGCTCATCTGTGTCACCTACCAGTGCCCATCAGTGCCCATCAGTGCCACCTATCAGTGCCCATCAGTGCCACCCATCAGTGCCACCCATCAGTGCCCATCAGTATCATCCATCAGTGCCCATCGGTGCCACCCATCCGTGCTACCCATCCGTGCCACCCATCCGTGCCACCCATCTGTGCCCATCAGTGCCATCTTTGCTGTCCCCATCAGTACCGACTTATCTGTCCCCATCAGTACCGACTTATCTGTCCCCACCAGTGCAGCCTATCAGTGCCCACCAGTGCAGCCTATCAGTGCCCACCAGTGCAGCCTATCAGTGCCCACCTGTGCTGCCTCATCAGCGCATATCAATGAAGCAGAAAATTTTTATAACAAACTATTAAACATGATTTTTTTTTTTTTTTTAATTTTCCATCTTTTTTTGTTTGTTTCGCAAAAAATAAAAACCCCAGCTGTGATTAAATACCACCAAAAGAAAGCTCTATTTGTGGGAAAAAAATGATAAAAATTTCATTTGGGTACAGTGTTGTATGACCGCGCAATTGTCATTCTAAGTGCGTCAGCGCCAAAAGCTGAAAATTGGTCTGGTCACGAGGGGGGTTTAAGTGCAAAGTAATCAGGTGGTTAAAAAATGCATATTCTTAGAATTTCTAAGGTTAGTAATATGACATACACCACAAATGTGAGATAAAAAAGTTTTATTTCTCATTGCCAAAATTACATACAACATTTTTCATACAGCACACTTAGCATTATATTATCATGCATTTACATCAAGAAAACAAATACATATTTATTTTTAGTCAATAGAATTAATCTGCCAAGGCACCTCCCCAGCTGGTGACAAAAAAAAATTCTTAAATTCTTCTGTAATAAGTGTACCAGTAGTGCTGCCCCTAGGAATATTGAAATGTGCTGCCTCCATGTTATGGGTCAGGGAATCTTCAAAAAGAAACCCATCTCGTTCACGCACAGAGTTGTGCAGTGCACAGGCAGCTTTAATCGCACTGATCGCATGATCAATACTGAGGTTAATAGAAGTATGCATGAATCTCTACTTATTGCAAAGAATTCCAAATGTACATTCTACTACACGTCGTGCCCTAGTCAGCCTATAATTGAACACTCTTTTTTCAGTTGTCAGAGAGCGACTTGAATAAGGCCTGGGCATATTCTGGGAAAGTGCGAAAGCTTCATCTCCGACAAATACATGTGGGAGGAGAGGCTCTGTAGTCCCTGGCAGGGGAGAATTATTGGGCAAGTCTAGTGTATTGTCACGCAGCATGCGGCCAAATGAGGAATGTGAAAATACACTAGAATCTGAGCTGCTGCCATAAGAACCTACATCAACATAAATACATTTATAATTTGCGTCTGCCATTGCCATTAATACCAACGAAAAATATTTTTTATAATTAAAAAATTGGCTCCCACTAGCTGGAGGCTTGAGGATGCGTACATGTTTGCCATCAATGGCTCCAAGACAGTTGGGGAAGTTGCATCTCTCCCAGAATAGGTCAGCTATCATCAGCCATTCTTGGCTTTGGGCTTCTTCATCACAATGTCCTTCAGTTCTTCCCACATGACTAGGCAGGTAGCATTAATAATGCCACTAATCGTTGATTTTCCAACCTTGAATTCATAGTGCAAACTTCCAAAGGAATTTCCTGTTGCTAAGTACCTAAAAAAAAAAAATGTCATTATGTTGTTATTTATTTTTCAGTGCACTACTTACAGACAAGATGGCGTAGCATGCGTGATGCTTACAGAAAATATATGCGGCACCTCAAAGAAACAAGGAGTGGCTCGGGGGCAGCGCCTAGGGTACCCTATATATTTGCAAGGGACTTGGATTTTCTACAACCCATTGTGGAGATGAGGGAGTAAGTTTTTATATACATCATCTATGTAACGCACAACCTGGTAATCATTCATATACCTAGTTAATTTTTTACATTTTTACAATATAAAACAGGACAGAATCTAGTTGGGAGGAGCAAGATGTTTTGGAGGAAGAACCAGAACAACAAACAGAGGAGGAAGCACCCATTGATATTCCAGAAGACACAGAGGATTTAGCACTCATCCAAACATCTTCCAGTCTCTGGGAAACTAATCCAGATGAACAATGTTCAGGGGCAGAGGAGGCTGTCCCTGGGCCATCCTCTGCTCCTGCACACATTGGTCAGCCTGGCAAAGTGCCACGGAGTCGCCCAGCACTATCCCAACCTGACCTAAGTGAGCGCTTATTAGACATGTTAAAAAACATGACCGCAAAGGTGGATGCATTTTTATGTCCCGATACAGAGCTCACTGCGCATTGGTGGATCCAACCTCTGGCAGCAAGGGAAATCGAAAAAAATTCCTATTACCAATCAAGCGAGATGGATCATATCGCGCATTGGCAATACCCTGTCACCTTGGCTGACCTTTTTTGGTCAGGCTCCGACTTCAGAGTGGCTGCTAGGTGTTTATTCACATTTAGGGATTTCATAGGTGGTGCTTATCACACACACATCTATCTACACATTGGTTAACACTATCGGCGCAAGGGTGGTTAGTTATTCTAGGAGCGACAGTATAGAGTATCTACCAATCAGATTACATAATTGAATACTAGTTTTCTTTGTTATTTATAGTTTGCACTATATTGTATATGCACAGCACTTTTGTATATTAGTTGCACTTTTGTATATTATTTGTTGTGACCAATTGAAATCTGTTGGTGTGGTTGCTGCTATATTCTTGTTATGTTTTCACTTTCAGCACAGTTGTAAGGTTTTCTCTATGATACATTTTGCAACAGTTGATGGACTTGGCAGAGACCCCAAGCCTGACACAAACTAAGTGTTAAAGCCTATGACATTTAAATGGAGCATGACATGAGTCTTCATTGTAAGCATTTAGTGCCTACAACGGTGAAACTCTTAAATTCCTTTATGTCAGGGGTCGGCAGCCCACCACCACAAATTGTCTGGCCCTTCAGTGCCCGTGATTAATTCACGGGCACCCGGGCCTACGGACATGTTCGCCACTGTCCTCTTCATTGGACAGCGGAAAGTGGCCAGTATCACAGGCTGGATGGGGCGGAAACCACTGGAGTTACCTTTTTACATTGAACAGCATGTGATTGTTGCTGAGCGATCCTAGCAATCAATCACCAGACTGTTAATGTGAAAAGTTTACTTCAGGAGTTCCCACCCCCATCCAGACCTCTGATGCTGATCTCTGCTCTGCTCTGCTTTGCTTTGCACCTGTGTGGAGAAAGGTAGCAGAGTTCTACAGTCCTGCACAGTTTGTTTGTGTGTGCAGGGGGGCAGAGGACACAACAATGGGGGATGCAAGGGGCAGAGGACACTGCAATGGGGGATGCAGGGGGCAGAGGACACTGCAATGGGGGATGCAGGGGGCAGAGGACACTACAATGGGTGATGCAGGGGGTAGATGAAACTGCAATGGGGGATGCAGGGAGCAGAGGACACTACAATGGGGGATGCAGGGGACATAGGTCACTACAATGGGGATGCAGGGGGCAGAGGCCACTACAATGGGGAATGCAGGGGGCAGAAAACACTACAATGGGGGATGCAGGGGGCATAGAACACTACAATGGGAGATGCAGGGGCAGAGGTCACTACAATGGGGGATGCAGGGGGCAGAGGACACTACAATGGGGGATGTTGGGGCAGAGGACACTATGATGGGGTATGCAAGGGGAAGAGGACGCAACAATGGGTGATGCAGGGGGCAGAGGACACTACACTACAATGGGGGATGCAGGGGGCAGAGGACATTACAGTGGGATGCAGGGAGTAGCGGAGACTACGGTGGGTTGCAGGGAGCAGAGGTCACTACAGTGGGAGGCAGGGGGCAGAGGAGACTACGGTGGGATGAAGGGCTCAGAGGACACTACAGTGGGATGCAGGGGGCATAGGACATTACAATGGGGGATGCAGGGGGCATAGGACACTATAGTGGATGCAGGAGGCAGAGGACACTACGGTGGGATGCAGGGGCAGAGGACACTACAATGGGGGATGCAGGGGACAGAGGACACTACAGTGGGGGATGCAGGGGGCAGAGGACACTACAATGGAAGGTGCAGGGACAGAGGACACTGCTTTGGGGGCACAGGAAACCTGATATGGAGGGTGGGGGGCAGAGGACACTATGGGAGTGATGTGAAGGGGGACAGAGGACACTGCAAAAAAGGGGGGCCCTATTAGAATCCCCATCACCCCTGGGGACAGGGACCCCATCATTCCTGGGCACAGGGCCCCCATCTCCCTTAGAGACGGGAGACCCCATTTTCCCTAGGGACAGGAATCTCCAGACCACGCTGGCTGGCTGGCAGGGCTGGCGTCAGCCAGTCCTGGGTGCCAGGATGGGGGAGGGGACAGTAAAATCTGAATCCCCAGCAACATGCTCCCTCGGGGTGAACTGGCTTTGTATTAGTGAAGCAGCTTAAAGTGAGGTAAACCTGTACTGTTATTATTTCTATGTTAGGATTATTATCTTCATTTATTAGCAGGTGAATGCGGCCCCTAATGCATTCAAATACATTGAATCCAGCCCTTATGTGGAAAAAGGTTGCAGCCTTAAGTGATGCATACTACCTATATTGATTAATTATATGTATGCCTGTAAATCTACTGAAAAGCTGTGGATACCAAAACATAAACACACCGCCACCGATATAACCATTCCTGCTGCAATTTTCTCTGGGTCACTTTAGTTAAATTTCTAGACAGGCAACATGGAGGTGTAAGGTATGTGGCCTTCATCACATAACATGCCAAAGGATTTATGTAATTTTGAATCTACATGTGCTAATTTTCAATGTTTGGTGGACCATATAAGGCCTCAGGTGCTTTCCAATCATCTAGTGTGTCCTCTCACCCTTAGCAGCAGACAATTAAAAGGACTAGTTTGCTTTGGAACACAGCATATTAAAGCTAATGATCTAAATGTATATAGGCATAAAACTGAAAGCAAAACTGGAGGCCAAAGTTGAGGCTGGAGGCAAAAGAAGAGGGGGGTTTGCACACATCAGGCTGCTACAGTTGTCACTTTTTCCTGGCCGCTATTTTAGGTACACTGGTGGACTGCACAGCCCCGAGCTTTACCTAGAGCAGTGATGGCGAACCTTGGCACCCCAGATGTATTGGAACTACATTTCCCATGATGCTCATGCACTCTGCAGTGTAGTTGAGCACCATGGGAAATGTAGTTCCAAAACATCTGGGGGGCCAAGGTTCGCCATCACTGACCTAGAGTATACTTACTTTCTGTGTGCACAAGCGTAAGTGCACAGGAAAATGTAAGTTTTATGCAATCTTAATATACTGATATTGTCAGGGAACCTCCGCACCAAGCAGGTGAATCCCGGATCCAATATGTGCATTTGCGCACCTTTTTGCTAACATATGTGCGCATCGGCTCATATGTATAGATGTGCGCATTGGCGCATAGATGTGCGCATTGGCGCACAGATGTGCGCATCGGTAAATTTTTGTGGAATGGACATGCGCACTGTGCGCGTTTTTGTGCGCATGCGCACACACCGGCGAATCACGGCGCACGACACCCTATTTAAACGACCAGCCACTTAGCATCAGTGCTGGATTGTCTCAGCTTGTTCCTGGATACCTTGCTGTTGCCTTGCCTGATTTCACCTGATCTTGAACACCCAGCTTTTCCTGACTACTCTCTTGGATCACCCTGCAACCTTGTCTGCCTTGTTTACCTGCACCGCCCCGGCTTGAACCTCTGACTTTGGCTTTGTCTCCTGATTCTGTACTTCGCTGCCTGACTTGTTGCCGACCTCTGCCTGCCCCCGACTACGAGCCTGCCTGCCGTCTGTATACTTCTCTGCCAGCCCATTGCCAACTCCTGCTTGTTCCTGACCTGCTATCTACCTGCCTACAGGCACCTGCATCCTTCCGCTGCCCTAGCATTTCCTGTCTCCACCTCCAGGGGTGCTAGGACCAGGACCGTGCAAGAGGCCGCCCTCGTCATTTCGGACTCCGCTGTAAGGTACGTGACAGATATTTTATGGAAAGCAGTATAAGGATGTTGTGTATCTTGCCTTGGAGTACTGCTGTTTGGAAGTGAGGGGTTCTTGTAACTGCAGAAAGGAGGTGGCTTTATTACTGTATATTAGTACATAAGAGCCTAGGGGTAAGTAAGAACTTAACTGGATTATTGTGAAATATCCAGATATTTTACATTAACACCAAGTTCATATGTACACTTAGCAAAATTATAAATGCAACACTTTCGTGTTTGCCCCTATTTATCATGAGCTGAACGCAAAGATCTATGACTTTTCCTATGTACACAAAAGGCCTATTTCTCTCAAATATTGTTCACAAATCTGTTTAAATCTGTGTTAGTGAGCACTTCTCCTTTCCCCAGATAATCCATCCACCTCACAGGTGTGGCATATCAAGATGCTGATTAGACAGCATGATTATTGCACAGGTGAGCCTTAGGCTGGACACAATAAAAGGCCACTCTAAAATGTGCAGTTTTACTATATTGGGGGAGTCGGGGGGGAGGGTCCGAAAACCAGTCAGTATCTGGTGTGACCACCATTTTGCCTCACGCAGTGCAGCACAACTCCTTCGCACAGAGTTGATCAAGTTGTTGATTGTGGCCTGTGGAATGTTGATTCATTCCTCTTCAATGGCTGTGCGAAGTTGCTGGATATTGTCAGGAACTGGAACACTCTGTCGTTTATGCCAATCCAAAGCAACCCAAACATGCTCAATGGGTGACATGTCCAGTGAGTATGCTGGCCATGCAAAAATTGGGACGTTTTCAGCTTCTAGGAATTGTGTACAGATCCTTGCAACATGGGGACATGCATTATCATGCTGCAACATGAGGTGATGGTCGTGGATGAATGGCAAACAATACGTCTCAGGGTCTTGTCACGGTATCGCTGTGCATTTAAAATGCCATCAATAAAACACACCTGTGTTTATTGTCCATAGCATACACCTGCCCATACCATAACCCCACCGCCACCATGGGCCACTCGATCCACAACGTTGACATCAGCAAACCGCTCAAACAACACAACACCATACACACTGTCTGCCATCTGCCCTGTAGAGTGAAAATCGGGATTCATCCGTGAAGAGAACACCTCTCCAAAGTGCCAGACACCATCGAATGTGAGCATTTACCCACTCATGTCGGGTCACACCAACGACCTGCAGTCAGGTCGAGACCCCGATGAGGATGACGATCATGCAAATGAGCTTCCCTGAGATGGTTTCTGACAGTTTGTGCAGAAATTCTTTGGTTATGCAAATGATTGTTGCAGCAGCTGTCCAGGTGACCGGTCTCAGACGATCTTGGAGATGAAGATGCTGGATGTGGAGGTCCTGGGCTGGTGTGGTTACACGTGATCTGCATTTGTGAGGCCGGTTGGATGTACTGCCAAATTCTCTGAAATGCCTTTGGAGATGGCTTATGGTAGAGAAATGAACATTCAATTCAAGGGCAACGGCTCTAGTGGACATTCCTGCAGTCGGCATGCCAATTACACACTCCCTCAAAACTTGCAACATCTATGGCATTGTGCTGTTTGATAAAACTGCACATTTTAGAGTAGCCTATTATTGTGGCCAGCCTAAGGCACACTTGTGCGATAATCATGCTGTCTAATAAGCATCTTGATATGCCATACCTGTAAGGTGGATGGATTATCTCGGCAAAGGAGAAGTGCTCACTAACACAGATTTAGACAGATTTGTGAACAATATTTGAGAAAAATAGGCCTTTTGTGTACATAGAAAAAGTTGTAGATCTTTGCGTTCAGCTCATATAAATAGGGGCAAACACAAATGTGTTGTGTTTATAATTTTGCTCAGTGTATTTTCGGAAAAAAAATCACATTGCGCAACTATTTCTGAATGCCCCTTAATGAAAAATTCCATCACATGGCTCCTGGTTTCTCTGAAAGCCTGAGGCTATGGGTCTTGTGTTACAGATATGCCTGTTGGCTCTAAGTCATTTAGCTTGATGATCTTCACCTGTGCTCTAATTGCTAATCAATCAATGTTAGCTGCTGCATTTAAAAATCCCTCAGCTCAGTGCAACAATCCCTGACCATAGCTTTCAGGCTGTAACCATTATCTTGGATCTGTCTCTGATTTTTTTTTTCTTTGCTGAGAAGTAACCTGTCTCTCCAGCTAAATTCTTGTTGCAAAAATATGTCTCAGAACAAACCTTTTGACGATTAGAACAATCATACTTTAAGATAATAAAAATGTCACTTAAGTTGAGATTACTTTTTTGTGACTTCTCCTCTATGTTGAATAATATATTCCAACAATTTTAATTATTTAATTATTTTTGTTTCTTCTTTTATATTTCTAGCTTCCACCTTGGTTCAATATCTTTTGAGCTGAAAAGAAGACCAGTTAAAATGATAAAAAAAATTAACTGTGCTCGCTTTGTTTAATAAAGAGGATGGTTATAAATGGCAATTAAAGGCTAAGTCCACCTTTTATAAAAAAAATTATAAATGCACATATATTTGCAGATAAAAAAATGTGCATTTATTATTTTTTTTATTCTGAAGCTTGTAATTAAGGGTGCAATGGCAAGATCCTGCAGACTCTCAGTACACTGTCTGTCCATACCCCTGATATAGCAGTTACTGAATGGCAGGAACAATCAATGGACTATGAGATCACTCACCAGCCCCCTCATGGTTCATAGAGAAGTACAAGCTGTTGGCCTCGGTGGCTGATGGTACTTGTAGTTTATTGAATGATGCGGTTGTGTGAGCAGAGCCCTGCACAGCCACACTGTTTTTAAATTCTGACAGTGGGTGCAGCGAGAAGAGCCCCCACCCACTGTCATAGGGAGGGAGGAGTGGGAGGAGAGGAGGCAGGAGCTGTGCCAAAGGTAAACTTATACCAAAAGTTTGAGACTTGCCTGCTTCCTTATCCTTCAACATGGAAACAATGAAGATGAAAAAAAATAAATAGAAACGGGTTGATTCACTTTTTTGCACTTTTTCCCAAAAATTCTCCATGCTTTTCTTTAACAAAGCACTGTTCAAATTAAAAAAAAACGTCCCCTTCCCATTGCATACCTCTATGTCCTGCATGACATTTCTGCAAAAAGTTTTGCAAAAAAATTCTAAGTAGTTTACCCCCTCTATCCTGGCTAAATAGCCAAGGTTGAGCCGAACATTTGAAGTTTGCCCCCAGTGGCTGCTCCTGGCTCATTCACCAATGCGCAGTGAGCTCTGTATCGGGACATAAAAATGCATCCACCTTTGCGGTCATGTTTTTTAACATGTCTAATAAGCGCTCACTTAGGTCAGGTTGGGATAGTGTTGGGCGCCTCCGTGGCACTTTCCCAGGCTGACCAATGTGTGCAGGAGCAGAGGATGGCCCAGGGACAGCCTCCTCTGCCCCTGAACATTGTTCATCTGGATTAGTTTCCCAGAGACTGGAAGATGTTTGGATGAGTGCTAAATCCTCTGTGTCTTCTGGAATATCAATGGGTGCTTCCTCCTCTGTTTGTTGTTCTGGTTCTTCCTCCAAAACATCTTGCTTCTCCCAACTAGATTCTGTCCTGTTTTTTATATTGTAAAAATGTAAAAAAATTAACTAGGTATATGAATGATTACCAGATTGTGCGTTACATAGATGATGTACATGAAAACTTACTCCCTCATCTCCACAATGGGTTGTAGAAAATCCAAGTCCCTTGCAAATATATAGAGTACCCTAAGCGCTGCCCCCGAGCCACTCCTTGTTTCTTTGAGGTGCCGCATATATTTTCTGTAAGCATCACGCATGCTACGCCATCTTGTCTGTAAGTAGTGCACTGAAAAATAAATAACAACATAATGACATTTTTTTTTTTTTAGGTACTTAGCAACAGGAAATTCCTTTGGAAGTTTGCACTATGAATTCAAGGTTGGAAAATCAACGGTTAGTGGCATTATTCATGCTACCTGCCTAGTCATATGGGAAGAACTGAAGGACATTGTGATGAAGAAGCCCAAACAAGAAGAATGGCTGATGATAGCGGACCTATTCTGGGAGCGATGCAACTTCCCCAACTGTCTTGGAGCCATTGATGGCAAACATGTACGCATCCTCAAGCTAGTGGGAGCCAATTTTTTAATTATAAAAAATATTTTTCGTTGGTATTAATGGCAGTGGCAGACACAAATTATAAATTTATTTATGTTGATGTAGGTTCTTATGGCAGCAGCTCAGATTCTAGTGTATTTTCACATTCCTCATTTGGCTGCATGCTGCTTGACAATACAGTAGACTTGCCCAATAATTCTCCCCTGCCAGGGACTACAGAGCCTCTCCTCCCACATGTATTTGTCGGAGATGAAGCTTTCGCACTTTCCCAGAATATGCTCAGGCCTTATTCAAGTCGTTCTCTGACAACTGAAAAAAGAGTGCTCAATTATAGGCTGACTAGGGCACGACATGTAGTAGAATGTACATTTGAAGTTCTTTGCAATAAGTGGAGATTCATGCATACTTCTATTAACCTCAGTATTGATCATGCGATCAGTGCGATTAAAGCTGCCTGTGCACTGCACAACTATGTGCGTGAACAAGATGGGTTTCTTTTTGAAGATTCCCTGACCCTTAACATGAAGGCAGCACATTTCAATATTCCTAGGGGCAGCACTACTGGTACACTTATTAGAGAAGAATTTAAGAATTTTTTTTTGTCACCAGCTGGGGAGGTGCCTTGGCAGATTAATTCTATTGACTAAAAATAAATATGTATTTGTTTTCTTGATGTAAATGCATGATAATGTAATGCTAAGTGTGCTGTATGAAAAATGTTGTATGTAATTTTGGCAATGAGAAATAAAACTTTTTTATCTCACATTTGTGGTGTATGTCATATTACTAACCTTAGAAATTCTAAGAATATGCATTTTTTAAGGGACTCATCCATCCCTAGATAAAACTGTTATGTGCACAATGTTTACAGCATGTGGCCTGGTACAGATTTGGGGGTGACCACATGCTGTTTGTTAAAATCTAATAAATAAAATTAATGTACACCATCTAAAAAATACAGGACAGCATATACAGGTAGTAAAAGGTAATAAAAAAACTTACATTTGTCAACCTGAACTTGGGAAGAGCACCTGTTCCACTCTGGCAAGAGGTCTCTGGCAATGTCCTGGGAAAAGTATATATGTTGCGCTCAGAGGTACGTGTACGATCACTCTTACATATTATTCGTATACGTGTAGTTTATGAGAAATATATAAATCTTAAATGAATAAAACTGTATATAAAATCATATATAATAAATTATATATAAAAGAACAGAAATAAAAAACTGAATAGAAAATGGTGAATAAATATTGTGAAAGTGATCTTGTGACAGATAAAATTCGATGAAATTCAAAAAATGGTGAACAGTAAAAATTGTTGATATAGTGAATATAAAACATAAAACCATTAATATTGAATAAATAACGAGTGGATATTAGGTGAAAGAGGTCGCCAAACTGTATATATGCACTTATACAGTGGTATAGTCCAGTGAGTGACACAATGTATATAGTCCAGTGGGTGGCACAATATATGTGAACAGCCGTAGATGGAAAATCGTATTCCTAAGTGGGGTGATAGTGATCCTGTCTGGTCGGCGTCAGCGCCTATTGCAAGGAGGCTTACCGGAAGTCACAGACTAAATGAGACGTACGCCTCATAAGTCGTGACAAGCTTTGTTGTGGAGGGTTACCGGGTCCCTGTTCCACGGATGAATTCCAGGATATATGCGCGTGAGAGGGTAGGGGGGATGCGGTCATCAAAATCTCCAATAGCATTCGGTCATATTTGAGAAAAGAGAACTCGCATAGTGTGATACCGTAAAAATACTTTTAATGTAGTAAAAACAGATTAAAAACACTCACATTTTAGAAGTAAATTCAGGCTCATAGAATCGTAGAATTGGATATTAAAGGTGCTGCTGCTGTAGTCCACCTGACACGTTTTGTCCTCTGGGACTTCGTCTGGGGTGTGGACTACAAGCATCAGCAGTGCATTTATAAAAGGAGAGTGACCCCAATCTGTCTGTCAGCTTGTTTGACCTTCCAGACTGGAAGTTGTCCTCACTTCCGGTCCGGCGGTATTGGGCTCTTTAGATTTGCATAAAAGAGACTTTGCATCTATGGGAAATGCATATACAATAATGGGGATTAACTTTATTAAGGGCATCTATTGTTATTTTGAGAGATCGAGGAGAGACACAGTGAGGTGTCATCTCCTCGATCAGATCCCTTGGATAGCGGCGGTGGAACGCAACGCTGACGTGACGTGCGTGACGTCATGACGTCACTTCCGCCGGCCGCTGGCTAAGGATTGAAAGAGCCAAGCCTCAGTGTGGGGAGGGGCGGGGCGGCCGCGCGCATCTAAAGCACGTTGCGGCCGCTCCGTATATCATTTAAAGGTCAGCTAGACTTACTCTAGTGCGCATGTGCCGCACACATATGTATGTTGCTGACACGCTGGGCGTAGGTTCCAGGGGATAGGTGTTGCCCTATGGGCCTGGCTTGCTCAGAGATGTATAGAGTGGAAGAATTGTGTATACATATGATATGCTCCCACGGTTTAAACAGTATATATATGGCGGGGCACACAGAGAGGGGTCGCTCGTTACCCTGTTAACCCATGTGTGCACCTGTACACATACATGTTCATACATATGTAAACTTTCTAATTTTATTTGCGGATAAATATTACTTTGTATATATATATATATATATCTTGTGGGGAATCAGATATATGCAAATATTAAGAAATTAAAATATATAAAAGGAGATGGTAAATGGAAACTGTAAAAATACTGTCAGATCTATGTGTGTTTAAAATGTATAAGAATATGCACAGAAACACATATATATGTACATGTAAAAACACAGGTACAAAACATGTGAAAACTGCACATAAAAACCACACATAAAAACATTTCCATAAAACATATGGTATTATTAAAAATACTCTTAAAAGTCTCTGAGATAAAAATAGATATATAAACTAAAAAACCTTGCCTATGTTATTGGGAGTTGCCCTTGTATGGAAACAGGTAAAGGCGGGCTAATATTATAATTTATATATAAGAGTATATAAAACATATTAGTGATTAAAAATATTAATCTAAAGCAGCAGCGAATAAAAGGAGTAAAATAGGTATACAACGGGGGGGGGGGGGGTGATATGGCGTATAGTAAAACTAGGGGGCGTGTGAAGATAATCAAGCCTTATTTATAAAGGCATTGATATCCCACTCCACGTTCATACCCAACGGGGAGTGGGATTGTAACTGATATATCCAGTATGTTTCCACTTTTGATACTCCTCTAGTTTTAGCTCCGCCCCTCCACGGTTCAATGAATTTGTCAATAATTAAAAACTGAGTACCACGAGGATCTCGGTTATGATACTGTCGATAGTGCCTCGGGACTGTGTGTTTTATGCTACCACTTTTAATCTTAGTGATATGTTCCGTGACGCGTGTCGTAAAGGAGCGTATCGTACGTCCCACGTACTGTTTTGAACACGGACATGTGATAAGATATACAACATGAGTTGTGGAGCAAGTACAGAAGTTTTTAATTGGGAACTTTTGCTTAGTGACTGAAGATTCAAATTCTCTGGCAATGTCCTGCCATGCACGTTTTTTGACAACGTTGTCCTTATATTTAGGATGCCGGGTGTCATAAATCATGGGTTTCTCCCTCACAAGTCTGATCAACTCCTCACAATCCACTGCTTCTTTCGCCTTTGATGATGCTTTTCGTCCTCTTTTGGACATGCTGGTTCCAGTCCGGATTTCAAAACACACAGGGGAGGAACAGGAAGAAGGGGAGGTGTTGGAGTGGCGCGAATTTCTGTTCAGGACGCAAGCCAGATGCGAATCAGATGCAGGCCAATAGAAGATAATGGGCCTGAATTCGCACCTGATCCGCCCCGCACCACACCAAAGTCGGTGGCGGTTTTTCTGCAATGCGCAGTGCGCATGCACCGGACATGTGTGAACGTGCCCCATTGAAAATGCGAATTCGCAGTATTTTCCACCGCTGCGAATTCGCAATAGTGTGAACCCAGGCTGAAGGTTTCTTTAGCTTTTGTGGTAAGTTCCAGTCTAGGTGAGCCTAATGTACTCCAAAAGGTGGTCAATGTTTGTGTTCCTTAATTAGTTTGGATATGGTTAAATCCTTTTGGGTAATATATACTTCTTTGCTTCTTATAAGGCAGTGAGGCTAAGCTTCCACCAGACATGAATTAAATCATGGTGGAAGAACATTTTAGCTAATTTAGTGCCCAGTCCAAATGGGTGACAGACAGTAGTCTAGTGCCACTTTAGCATTGCCACAAATCAGAATACCTCTCACCAGAATATATCAACCTTCTAGGTAAGACAATTATATTCAGTGTAAAGGAAAGGTTTTTAAAAATAAAATAAAAAATGCCCACTCTCTGTGTTTTATCTGCTGCATTTACTAAGAAATTTAGGAATATAGTTGTCTTGTAAGAGGGGTATGTCCACTCCCAAAGGATTATAGAGCTTTAGGGCCCTGAGCATTGTGATGTGTGTGGTGTAGCCAGTATGTGGAGTAGGAAAAGGGTTGCATTTAACCCAGTAAAGCATCTAAGTATAAAAACACATATGGACAGGTGGGCAGCAGAAAGCTATGAAAAAAAGAAAAAAAAACACACCTCAAATCTGGAGAGTCAACATCAGTCCAAAACAAACAGATCAAAACATGTAATAAACATAACATTTGAAACTGCAATCATGCATTTAGGGTCAAAACACCCATAAAGCACATAATCATGCCCCAGAGTTTTTGGGGCACTATATTTGAGTCCATCTGCATCTCTAGGGATAATGGCAGAGTCAAATGAGGACACAAGACTAATGGCGTGTACACACGGTCGGATTTTCCAACGGGAAATGTTCGATGTGAGCTTGTTGTCGGAAAGTCCGACCGTGTGTATGCTCAATTGAACATTTGCTGTCGGACTTTCCGCCAACAAATGTTTGATAGCAGGTTCTCATATTTTCCGCCAACAAAACTTTGTTGTTGGAAAGTCTGATCATGTGTACACAAGTCCGTGCACAAAAGTTCATGCATGCTCGGAATCAAGTACGAGCCGGAAGCGATCGGTCTTGTAAAACTAGCATTCATCATGGAGATAGCACATTCGTCACGCAGCAAATTTTGAAATCTCTCAATGCAGCGCATTCTCTTCTTCTTTATAATTCTAGAATAAAGAATTTTTGTGTTGCTGCTGATATTCACAGAGTTCTGAATGAATGAATGAATAATTTGTATAGCGCTGCAACTGCGAACTGAATTGCCTTGAGGCGCTTGATCTGGCCTGCGTTGATTCCTTCTTAGAAGAGGTGGGTCTTGAGTTTTTTCCTGAAGGCCCGATGGTTTCCTTCCAAGCAGATGTTCGTAGGTAGAGCGTTCCATAGCCGTGGTCCTTGGACTGCAAATCTTCGTTCTCCCCTTGATTTGTACCGGGACTTGGGGATGAGGAGGAGGTTTTGGTTGGTTGATTGGAGGTTGCGATTGGGAGTGTAGTGTTTTATTTTTTCGCATTAGTATTGAGGAGCATCTCCTTGTGTGCATTTGTGGGTCAGGCAGAGTGTCTTGAATGTGATCCGATCCTTTACAGTTAGCCAGTGTAGGATCCTCAGGGAGGGGGAGATGGATTCCCATGTTTTTTTTCCCATGATTAGTCTTACTGCTGTGTTTTGAACGAGTTGTAGGCGTGCAATCTGGAATTTATGTAGTCCCATGTAGAGGGAGTCTGCGTAGTCGAGTCGAGAATTGATGATTGTTCCTACCACTATTGCTTTTTCCTGTTCTGGAATGAAGGGGATGAGTCTACGTAGCAGGCGTAGAAGGTGGTAGGATCCGCTGACTACTGATCCTATTTGTGCATCCATTGACATTTCTGAATCGAAGATGACTCCGAGACTTTTGGCTTTTATGCTTAGGGGGATGGTCTGTCCAAGGATGGTGGGTGGAGTCCATGGGGTCATAGATTTAATATTTCGGTTTGCATTTAGGAGAAGGAATTCTGTTTTGGATCCATTAAGTTTGAGAGAGCTCGTGGACATCCATTCATCTATTGATGTGAGGCATTTTTCTAATTCCTGATATTAGTCTTTTTGTCCGGGGATCCGAAGGTATAGTTGAGAATTATCCGCGTATGAGTGGAAGCATATATCTGATTTGCTGATGATTTTGAGGAGTGGACGGATGTAAATGTTGAAGAGCACGGGTGACAAAGGTGATCCTTGAGGGACTCCATAGGAGACTGCGCGAGATTCAGAGGTAAAGGCTCCAAGTTTTACTGTCTGTGACTGATTTCCTAAGAAGGAAGTGAACCATAGTAGTTCTGAATCTGTGACTCCTGCTACTTCTTTCAGGCGGATGAGTAGAGTGTTGTGATCCAGTGTCTCGAACGCTGCACTAAGGTCCAGGAGTACCAGGAGACATGATTCTCCGTCATCTGCTGCTTCCAAGGCACCGTCCCATATTTTGAGGAGTGCTGTTTCTGTGCCTTGGCCCGTGCGAAAGCCTGATTGCAGAGGGTCCAGGAGATTGTTTGTCCAGATGAAGTTGTAGCTGTTGTACTACTGCTTTCTCCATAATCTTGGAGATGGTGTTCAGGCTAGTTATCGGTCTTCGGTGGTTAGGGTCTTTGTGGTCCAGGTTGGGTTTCTTTAGGAGGAAGGCATTGACTATGCCTTGCTTGAGGGAGTTCGGAACAATTCCTTCTTTGAATGACTGATTTATGAGTAGTGTTATAGTAGGTGCCAGGATGTCGGAACATTCTTTCAGAAGTTTTGTGGGGATGAAATCATTGGGTGATGTGCTGTCTCGGAGGCTTCTGATGATGTTTTTGGTGGTGTCTGTGACAATCGAAAAATTTGGTGGTTGTGTGATGTTTGAATCGGTTTCCTCTTTTTGGATAGGGTTGATTGTTCTTTTCTGTTGAATTTTTTCCCGAATGTTGTAGATTTTGTCGATAAAAAAAATCCGATAGCTCATTGCAAAATTCTTGAGTTTCGTTTGTTGGGGGCTCTAGGCAGGTAGGGTTCATAATCTGGGCGACTAGTTTGAATAGTTCACGAGGGCGGTTTAGGGCTTTTGTGATGGTGTTTGAGAAGTGTTCTTTTTTTAGCTTTGAAGATTGCTTTGTGATATTTCATTGTGAGTGTATTGTAGTTTGTGTGGTTTTCCTTTGTAGAGTTTCTTCTCCAGGCTCTTTCAGCTCTTCTACGTTCCTGCTTCAGCAGAGTAAGAGTGCCATTAAACCATCCAGATTTTTTGTTGCGGGTGAGCGTTCTACGTTTCGGAGCGACTGCGTCTGCTGTTTGTAGTAATGCTTTGTTTAAGGAGCTGAGTGTTTTTTCCGTCGAGTGGTTTAAATTTAGGATTGCTATTTTGTTAGATAATGTGGTTTTGAAGAGTTCCGAGTGTAGTTTCTTCTGAGATCTGGTCCAGTGTGTTGTTGCTGAGTGGTTCGGTTTCTGGAGGGTGGTGCTGGTGTTGGTGGTGATTTTAAAATTGATAGCATGATGGTCAGTCCATGGTAGCAGTAAGTTGTTGAGTATGTTGATATTTTGTTTGAAGATAAGGTCCAGAGTGTGCCCTGAACCATGCGTAGGAGCATTTATCAGTTGTTGAAGACCTAGTTCTTCCAGTTGGTTTATGCAGGCAGAGGCAATGGGGTCTTCGGTGTTGTTTGCCCAGAGATTGAAGTCTCCAAGTACCAGAAAGTTTTTGGTTTTCAGGGCGTGTATTGAAATTAATTCGGTAAGGGGTATCAGGAGATTTGTCTTTGGTCCTGGTGGTCTGTAGCATAGCAGTATATGAATGGTGTCTTGGGGTGTTGTTTGCAGCTGTAGAGAAAGTGTCTCCATAAAAGGAACTGGGTTCTGTTCTGTAATGTTGGTGTCCCTTGTTAATTTGACATTGTATTTTTGAAATGTACCTACCTACTCACAAACAGACTGTCCTTTTTGAAGTAAAACACATAGCCAAGTATTTGTCCAAAAAAAAATTAGACATTTAATAGGGGTCATAACAAAATAAACAGTTGCAATTGGTGAAGCCTTTGTACCCCAGGGCAGACATCAATTATTTGGCTGTCAAAATTGGTAACCTGAGGAGTCCATTTAATAGGGAGCACAATACTGTCCAAGACTCTGAGAGATTGGGAGCAGCAGCAGATGACATATATGTCCCGAGGCTGTGGTCTTACAACAGCCTGCGCCTTTTTCCAGACCACACCAAACCCAGGCCATCACTCTGCACACTTCCTTCCACGCTTCCTTCCATGCTCCTTTGGTGGTTTGGGTGGATGTGGTGTTGGTGGTGTTGCTGGAGGTGGTGGAGGAGCATGATCCAACTCAAACAGGTGGCTTTTATTTCTGAGTTGACCCCTCATCCCCTTGTTTAGGGCCTGAAGAATGATCTCCTCACAGATGAGGCATTGGCCCTCCTCCATGCATTCCAGTTTACCCGCTGTCACACCTCAAAATGACTCGGGCCACCAGGGGTCGTTGTAAGTACCGCAGTAGCCTGGCGAATTAAAGCAGTCGCTGACTCCTCCAGGTTCCTCACCTTCCTAGTCCTTTTGGTTGGAAGGAGGAGGGGAGGAACCTGGGATTCGGTCAGGCTTCTTTCCACGGCCTCCTCCTGGCTGAGACTTTCCTGTATGAAAATGGTACATAGTTTTAGTTTTTTGATCATCAATCACACACAATTTTGAGCTCATGACTGTTGCAAATTGAATGTTAACAAATAGAAAAGACTATCATACTGACCCCAGCATTTTTCATTCTTGTCCCAATCATTTTTGGCTACTACTGTCTATTGATATGTAAACCACTTTGTTAAATCCCAAATTAGTGATCAATAATAGCATCTAGTTAACATCATTCCATTTTTGACAAGAAATATGTTCAACTATGCTATACTGGGCTCAAGCTGGGCTCCTCCGCAGGCTACCAATTTTGGCCTTCAAATAGTTGATGTCTGCCGTGGGATACATTGGCTTCACCAAT
The DNA here is from genome assembly GCA_028564925.1 of Lithobates sylvaticus. Classification (NCBI taxonomy): domain Eukaryota; kingdom Metazoa; phylum Chordata; class Amphibia; order Anura; family Ranidae; genus Lithobates; species Lithobates sylvaticus. The sequence continues at coordinate 364,869,823 of CM053026.1, read as the reverse complement.
TCTAACAGTTTATCCAGCAATGCCTTCCTCTTTAGCTTGTTGGAGTATTCTCTGCATGTCACTTGCCAGAGACATGGCTGCTCCCTGTACATGTCAATGAAGTTTGGCAGGAAGTCTGGGTTAGTAAATGTATCCACCATTTTATCTGCAACACACAACACAAGACAAGCCCTAAAGTCAGGCTAAACTCTCCTAATCTTGTCCCAATATAGGCCTCAATCTATAAGCAGTAAAGGCCACTAACCACTGATGCCCAAGTTAAAATTGTACCTTTGTTTGCATGATCATCACTTACGATCCTCAGTCCTCCACTCAAAGATCGTACTTATGACTACTGACTATTTTAGATATTAGGTAGTCATATGTAAGTTCAGATCGCTCACATGTTCATATGTTGGTGCTCTGTGTTTTATGAAACTTTCTGGCTATAGTGGATTTTTTGCCCTGTTCCAAGATGGTGTCTCTCGAACCAGCCACTCACCACTCAGATCGAGGCTTGGTCTCTGTATAATAAGTGGTGCGTCAGTACACCGCCTGTGCCCCATGACTACGTCATACATGTGACGAAACGCGTAGGGAGGAGCGACGTGCTGACGTCACCGCGCACAACGTCCCGCTGTCTAGCACGGGCGTGTGTACTGCAGCCAGCCGGCCGCAACTTTTTAACTATAGATTATTTTATTTATGTTTGGTGTCACGCCTATGGCGTTTACATTTTTTTAACAAATCCCTTCGGGTTCCACCTATGGTCTCCCTTTTTGCCTTTTCTGTCCATGAGCCACAACTACATTACCTAGTGAGGTAAGGAACATTGGTTGAGTTTCCAGTTTTGACCAGCAGTCCTGATCAGCTGAAACAGTGGAGTCTACACAGACTGAACGATCCGATTGGCCCTGGAAAAATCGTGAGGAAAAGGCCCTGGCTGGGCAATAGCCACAGGGACAATATCTTTGGCAGCTGGTAAGTGCAAAACCCAGACGGTGGTGGGATCTTTGTCACAAAAGTCACCTTTATTATCATGGATATCATCACAAGTTGAATTGCTATTCAGAATTGCACAATTTGGGATTTTCTTATTTCAATTTATGAACTATTTCGATTTTCTTTGGACAGCACTTGATTTATTACCATATATTTATTGGTATAATTTAATATTTTTCACGTATTAAGTTGAGGTATATTTATCAATATAATACCACTTAAGCCCCATACACACGGTCGGACAATCCGCGGACAAGGTCCGTCGGATCATGTCCGTCGTACTTTGTCCGATGTTGGTTTTGCGTACACACGGTCGGACAAAGTTGTCGGAAAATCCGATCATTCTGAACGTGGTGACGTTTGTTGCCTACGACGGGACAACGTAGAGGCTAGTAGCCAATAGCTTTGGTCTTGTAATGTGATCTGAGCATGCGTAGCACTTTGTCCGGTCGGACAACCGTACACACGATCGGGTTTGGTGTGATCGGACCGGGTTGACGGCAAATCTTTCCAGCAGGAGATAAGACTTTGTCCGTCGGACAAACCGACGAACACTGTCCGATGGTGCATACACACGGTCTGATTTTTCAACAACCTTGTCCGATCGGACAGAATCCATGAAAAAGTCCGACCGTGTGTATGGGGCTTAACATGTATATTTTTTTGACATCCCTAGGTTTTTTTTTTTTGGTTTAATATTCACAGCGCAACTTTTCTTGTATTTATTGTTATTTGTGTGTATCACATGTGGTGTTGCTGCTCAGAGGTCTTAGTGTAATTATTGTCCAGCGCAGTTTTTCCTTGCTTTATATATATAGCGGCAAGAATCAACTCAAGATCATCCAGCTTACATTGTAAAAAAATATATTTGCCATCATCATCTACCATAGTCCTACTGCAGGAGAATACCACACCAGCATAGACCAGGATTGTAACCCCCCTTGAGTGAGAGGTATATAACGAATGATAAGCCTCTCTAACCAATCGGCGCTTCAGAAACCTGGTCGTGTTGGATGTGGCATGTGTCTCCTGCAGACAGACGAGGGCAGGACGAAAAGAAGCAATATAGTCAAATATAGATTGTCTTTTTAAAGCATTGTTCATACACCTAACATTCCAAGAAAGTATTCTAATTGATTTATTTACCATAGGTACAATGGCATAAGAACATCACTAGTCAACCAACCTGTACTGTTGAGGAGGGAGAATGATGGGAGAGATCATTGTCGGTTCAAAAAGGGAAAACGGAGACTAAAGATGCAAGTTAGAAGGAGGAGACCCCCTAGAAATAGGGGACCACTTGGTTGTTTCCTTATTCTTTGTCTCCATTCTTCTTTTCTGGTCTCCATCTTTCTCTTGATATGCCTATTTTAGATATATTGCTTTCCAAGAACGAATGTAGGAGAGAAAATGTATGTTTTGTATGTATTTAAAAAAAAAAAAAAAACTCAATAAAGATATAAAGTTTAAAAAAAAAAAAACCTGTACTGTACACAAAAATATGATATATATAAATGCAAAACATGAAAATACTGCAAGATGAACCCCCACAAAAAAAACAAAACAAAAAAACAAAAAAAAAAACAGTTCCTCACTGGAAAAAAAAAAAAAAAAACATTCAGTGGCTATTGCTGATTAGGCCTCCGACAGCCTGGCTTCAATGAAAAAAAAACTAAGGAAAAAAAATATATACATATATCAATGCTCTGACATTTCATACTGTACACATATATAAATTTACTAAAGGGGTGAACCTATCACCCCAAAGTCTGAGTGTTAACCTGACCATCAAGCCAGTCCTGTGCATCCTGTGGTGTTTGGAATATTTGTACATTGCAGTCATAGTTCACTCACAGATGGGCAGGGTATAGCATTGAATATTTAAGCCCTAAACAAACGTTTCTTCACCTCTTGAAAATTTGCCCTCCGTTTCTGAACCTCTGGTAAAAAGTCATAAAACACATAATTTTGGCTCCATTATATGTAATATCATATATCTATAGCATATGTTGACACACTGTGTGTTTTGTGCCTTTATCAAAAGAGATGTAGGCAAAAGACACACATTTTAGACGTGGGGTCATGATGGAAATCCAGATTTTGAGTCCCCATTTGTGTGCATCTTCAAAATGTGGCTTTTACAGGGGTGAGATCACCCCATCTGATGAACGCAAAATCAACACAGTTTTGACATACTAATGTGTCATATGGCCTTCACTTTATCAAAGTTGAACTTTGTAAGTTCCTGAGTTGGGGATGTGGATGTTATGTTTTTAAACATGCCTGTTTAGCCACAAAAAAGGCTATATCTACTGTCAAACATACATGTTATACAAAAAAGATGTTGGTTTGTTTAAAAACCCTTTTATAACGCACATGTGAATGTGCTTGGAGTAAAATATTTTATACTCAGCAATGTGTGGCTTCTTCTTTAAATGCTCAATACCCTTTTTTTGAGTAAGTTGTTGTAGTTACAGGGACAATGGGGGGTATTTACTAAAGGCAAATCCACTTTGCACTACAAGTGTACCGCAAGTTGCCTTTAGTAAATAACCCCCACTGTGCTGTAATATTTTCCAAAATAAGGCCATTTTAGGTACTACAAGCAATTAATTCATGGAGTGTACAAGGATGATTATTTCTATCATTAATGCATTACTACATTAACAACAAAAACATTGTGTGTGTGTAGCAGACCCATAGCACAACAGAACATAATAGTTAGCTGAAGCATGTATCAAATAAGTTACGTTTGCACTATTGAAAAAAATGGCCAAAAATAAAAGGCCATTGGAGAACCTAGGAGACAGATAAGAAACACAAGCAGTAAATCAAATGAAATATGAGTTTAGTTTTTCACTAAAAATGTATTAAAAACAGATTACTGATTATCTGGCATATCAATTGCCCCCCTATCCACTAAATGCTCTAGATTAGGGATGGGCCCGGTGTTCGATTCGAACCCATGTTCGAATCGAACATCGACCGTTCGGCCGCTCGTCGAGGGCAGAACTCTGAGGGCCGTTCGCATCAAATTTGTGTGATGCGAACGGTCCACAATGCACTGCGCCAGTCGCAGTGCATTGCTGGCTGATGATTGGCCAAGCATGCACTGTGACCCCGCATGCTTGGCCAATCATAGAGCCAGCGGTGAGGAGAGCAATAATTGGCCACAGGCAGGATGCCTGTGGCCAATTATAGCTCAGGGGGTTTAGTACACGCCCCACACTATATAAGGACACCGCGCCTGCGGCCTCGTGTAGTGTGTTCCGGCTTGAGGAACAGTGACAGTGTACTGTACATGTACACACTATATGTGAATTATTTCTGTGTGGGGAAAGTGTAGGGAAAGAGGAAAAATAGGCAGGGATAGTGTGTTCTTCTCAGTGCTGTTCTCTACCAATCCAGCCATCTGCAGGAGTTAGTGTGTGTGTGTGTGTGTGCTGTGTGAGTATAGCACAGCAGTAGCACACTAAACCACCTTACACTGTATCTGCCCTGTTGTCACCTAAGACAGCCATCTGCAGGAGTTAGTGTGTTTTGTGTGCCTCCAGCACAGCACAGTATACACCAACAGTCCATACATACATACAGTATATACCTACAGTCCCTGTCTTGTTTGCACCGCCTGTATACTGCTGTTCAGAGTATATAGGGTTTTAGGTATAGGTTTTTATTTTGGGTGCAGGGTTCCCCTTAATATCCATACAAAACCCAAAGGGGCTGGTAATAGGCTGGGGTAGGGGAGGATGGGGTAGCCATGCCGTTTTTCTCAAAGATGTACATCTATATTGCCTGGACAAGACATGACATTAAAGCTGCAAGCAGTTTAAAATGGCTTTTTTTTTTCCTTTACAAATGTCATTTTGTGCAGGGACAGTTCTAAACATGGGAAACACATGTCACTTCACAGGCATACTTTAGAAACCCCCCAGGTACCATATTTAAAGGAATATTTCACTTTTTTTTTTTCACTTTATGCATCAATAAAATCACTGCTCCAGAAAAAACGTCAGTTTTTTAAAACTTCTTTTTGCATTGATACATGTCCCCTGGGGCAGGACCCGGGTCCCCAAACCTTTTTTATAACAATAACATGCATATTGGCCGTTATAATTAGCACTTTAGATTTCAAACGTTCGCGTCCATTGTAACTAATAGGGTTCTAGCGTTCGTGCAAACTTTCGGTCCGTTTGCAGGTTCTGGCACGAACCGAACCCGGGGGTGTTCGGCTCATCCCTACTCTAGATATCTTTGCCGTACTTCACGGGCGCTTTGGGGGTGGGCAGGCCAGGACAGAGAGCTTCAAGAGCTGTCATGCCTTCCTCCGGCGAGCCGGCCTCAGTTGCAACTGAGGCCAGATAGTTGGCTGCATTTCTTCTAATACAATTGTGCAAAATGCAGCAGCACATAATGATATGGTTAAGTTTGTATTCGGCCATATTTATTGATGTTAGGAATAGCCGGAACCTGCTGACCAAAGGCATTTTCTACCACTCTCTGGCAAGCCGATAGTTAAAAACCCTCTGGTCTGGGGTGAGGGTCCTCATTGGGAACGGCCGCATCAGATGGTCCCCCAGCGAAAATGCCTCATCTGCCACAAACACAAATGGGAGGCCCGCCATGTTGTCTGCTGGAGGTGGCAAGCCCAAGCTGCCAGTTTGGAGACGCCTGTAGAATTCCATCTGGACGATGACTCCACCATCCGACATATGGCCATTCTTCCCCACGCCCACATACAGAAACTCATAAGTCGCTGACACCACCGCCAACAATACTACTATACCCCTTGTAGTTAAAGTAGCATGACCCCAAGTTGGGGGTGGGACGATGCAGACATGTTTCCCATCTATCGCACCACCGTTGGAGTCAAACAAGAAAAACATTTTTTACTTTTGCACATAACATTGCAAGCAGATTAGACACAAACATTTGTGGCCAACATAAGTATAACATTTATTTAAATGAGTATTTAAAGACAAAAGTATAAGGTCCACTTATCAGATGTGGGGGGGGGGGGTGTTTTGGTCAGGTAACCCTCTTCACTTCATTGAGAGCTGAATGCATAAATAATGTGTGTTACGTTGGCCAGCCCCTCCTTACTTACATTATTGGCAGCCCACTGGACAGGTAAGAAGTGTCATAATCCAAAAATATGAATACACACTGTCCAAATTTAAGCACATTTTTACATTCTGCAATTACCTATCAAGATAATAGGAGAACAAAACTTTAAACAGTACCATTTGAAAGTATTCAGGCAGGCACTTGCACTACATGCTTTGGTGAATTCATCCATAAATATGACCAAAAAAAAGATAGGTATAGTGTGTATGAGTTTGGCAAAATTGGGTTAAAAATGAGTTTGGGCCCCAAACAAAAAGCCTCTGGCACTCTGCCTGAATTTAAGGACAACAATAACATTTGTACACATTTTAGGGGGTGTTTAGGGTAAGTACAATGGAGCAGAAAAAATACAGCAGCTGTGGGAAAGCTTGCACAGGAGCTCAGAGGGGAGATAGACCAGCTAGGAGCATGTACAGATACCCTCGAAAGCAAATTTGATGAGATAGTACAATATCCTAGAAGAGGATAACGCAGCCCTCAAACATACTGTCTCCCAGATTCAGCTTCAACAGGAAGATTTGGAAAATAGGGAACGCCGCCAAAACCTGAGGATTCGTGCAGTCCCTGAAACAGTCAATAACAAGGAGCTGAGGGCCTACCTTTTGGGCCTATTCATCACCATAGCCCCACACATCCCGGACATTCCGGACATTGACACATCCCGGACATTGACTGGCGCATGAACAGGGCCCATAGATCTCTTGCTCCGAAGCCCCCTCCAGGTTCCAACCCAAGAGATATAATAATTCGCTTCCACTACTATGAGAGAAAAGAATCTCTTACTATGGCTACACGCAACAAAAATCGCATTGATTTCAAGGGATCCAAAATACAAATCTTTAGTGATTTATCTCCCATCACCTTAGCCAAAAGGCGAAACCTCCGTCCGGTAACCATGCATCTTCAACAGCACCAGGTCCTTTACAGATGTGGGTTCCCATTCCGACTCTCTCACAATATTCCATTTGCGACCTGCATGAATGCGAGGCTTTCATACGCAATCTGGGACTGCCACCCATCCCGAGGAAGATTTTCCACCGCCACCCACAAATTGGATCACTAAACCTCTCCAACCCCTGACAACGATCTGGACCCCAGTTCGACGGAGACACCAGAAAAACTTTTCAAACCCTCAACGATCCACCCCAGCCAAGCCTCCCACCTGAGGCATTTTTATTATGACTCTTACCGTATCTCCAGGTCCTTGATGGATACCCCCCTGGCCTCCCCTACTTGGTTCCAGAAGATCAAGTGTTTCCAGAAAGTTCCTAGATGTTGACCTAGAGTCCATTTTTCAAGTTAATGGTTTTTTCTGACCTACTCCTTTTTTCCTCTCACCGCAATTATGTTACCTGCTTACGTTATTGACATATTTTGAGGGGACAGGACCGGTTCCGTTCGTCCTGTCGACCATCATGCACCTCTACCAACCCATGGTGTCCTGCCATGGCCCCCTGAAGGACCTCCCACCTTCAGGCTTTCAATTGTCTGTTTTGTTGTTGTACATTTTTCTTGAATTTTTCATACTTTTCAATTTTTCCACTCATTTTGAAATTTTGTTTTTCTTTTTGTTTTTCTTTTATATTATCAGGTCCTTTTTGACCTGTTTTTCTTTTTCCTTTTTTATTTTTGTTTTCTTTTTTACACTGGTACCAATACATCGCTACCAAATGTACAATTACTGTCATTTTATTGTATGATAAATATTCACGTATGATACTTTCTAGCTCATCTACTACACAAATGTTTACACCTACTCTTTGTGTTGAAATAACATTTGATGTTCTACTCATGATTGCTTTATGGCTTTAAAAGTTTATTCATGTAATGTAAAGGGCTTAAATTCCATTCATAAGCAGTGGCTAGCCCTGAAGGAATTTAAGTCCTCCGGGGCTGATGTGATCATGGTTCAGGAGACGCACTTCCGACCAGGGGGCTCTTTCAAATTTGCTTCTAAATTGTTCCCTCACACCTTTGTGGCTTCCGACCCTTCAGAGAAGGCAGGAGTAGCTATTCTGATCAAACGCTCATGCCCATTAGGAATTACTGCCTCTACGTTGGACCCCCATGGTCGGTATGTCCTCCTGAACTGTATCCACCAAAACACACCCCTCACCCTAGTCACTGTTTATGCCCCCAATTTGGGACAGATAGGATTCCTCACATCGGTTCTAGAACAGCTACATACCTTCCCACAACCCTTTACAATAATAGGAGGTGATTTTAACATGTGCATGTCTCCCAACAAAGATAGATATGCTCTCTTCCAAAACACCCCTTCTCTCCAAACTCACAAACTGTCCACCTCATTCCAAAAACGTACACGCTCTTACAATCTGTTTGACGCATGGAGGGTGAAATACCCCACACACAGACAATATACTTTTTACTCTCCTCCACATAAAATGTATTCTCGTTTGGACCACTTCCTACTCACCGCACCTCTATTGTCCCATGTAGTCGCTTCTGAAATAGGCCCCATTACGTGGTCTGACCACACCCCCATAACATTAGATATAGCTACACATTCTGCTTCACCCAAGACATGCCATTGGAGACTTAACGAGTCCCTTTTGCGAAACCTTGATACCAAAAGCCAACTCCAATCGAAACTTGTGTAATTTTTTCAACTAAACGAGGGGTCTGTCTCAAGCTCCTCTATCCTATGGGAGGCCCATAAGGCCTTCTTTAGAGGTGAATGCATCTCTGCTGGCTCACGCAAGAAGCAGGAGTCAACACAACAGAGATCTGAACTTTTAATTCAACTACGCTCAGCGGAGATGCATTTACTTCACTCCCCCTCCATTGCCCGCCTCAACACAGTGGTCTCTATCCGAAACCAGATCAGGACTCTGGAGATGAGCAGAATCTCTAAGGCCATGGTGTGGTCCAGACAAAAGTTCTACGAATACTTTGACAAGCCACAAAGAATGCTAGTCAACAAGCTAAAACCACACCCTTCCTTATGATGGCACTCCCACTTATTGCCCTCAGTCCATGTCGAAAGTCTTCGGTGACTTTTACAACATATTATACAATTGCCTAGGTTCTGACCCATCGACCCAGTTTACACAAGAGAAGTTCGACTCCTTCATAGCATCACTACAGCTCCCACAGATGTCAGCAGAGCAAAGATCATCACTTAATGAACCTATCACTGCTGAAGAATTAGCTGCAGTGATTAAATTACTCGCACAAAGCCCCAGGCCCTGATGGACTCCCCTATTGTTACTATAAAACCTTCCTCCCAATTTTAGCCCCACATATACTAAACCTGTTCTCCTCCCTATTCAAAGGTACTTTACCCCATTCTCAGTTTCTTCGTGCACATGTCACCGTTATCCCCAAACCAGGCAAGGACCTGTCTATCCCTGACAATTACCAACCCAATTGCTTTACTAAATTCAGACTATAACATTTTTACGAAAGCTTTAGCAAATAGACTCTCCATAATCCTACCGTCACTAATACATAAAGACCATTTGGGTTTTATCCCAACAAGGCATGCAGGAGATAACACCCATCGTAGATTGATCTCATAGATTTACTAACTAGAACCAAAACCCCCGCCTTAATACTCAGTCTAGATGCTCAAAAAGCATTTGATCATCTTAGTTGGCCCTTTATGTTTGCAATCCTGGCAAAATACGGATTCTCTGGCCCCTTTATTCAAGCCCTCCGGTCCTTATATTCTCATCCCACCTCCCAAGTACAACTTGCCTCCCATCTATCCCCAACATTTTCCCTTAGTAACGGAACCAGACCCACTATCACCCCTATTGTTTGTTCTCAGCTTAGAACCCCTGGCGGCTGCCATACAAAATTGTCCTGATGTTACCGGAGTACACTTAAGACAAAGAGAATACAAACTCTCCCTTTTCGCAGATGACGTTCTCCTAATACTCACACATCCACACACGTCTTTACCTCCTCTCCACAACATCCTTATGGCTTTTAGCGCTATTTCAGGCTACAAAATTAATTCTACTAAGACGGAAGCCCTACCCATAAATATCACGCCTCCTCAACATATCATACTCCAACAAACCTATAACTACCATTGGTGCCCCTCCTCGCTGAAGTATCTAGGAGTCCAGCTCACAGCATCATATTCCACACTATATCAGGCCAACTTCCCTCCCCTCTTTAAGGAAATTAATCGTCTGCTGACACAATGGACCGCACTTCCCCTCTCCCACTTCGGACTTATAAACTCTCTTAAAATGTCAATACTTCCTAAGTTACTGTATCCTTTTGAGACACTTCCAGTGGCTATACCTATGTCACAACTAAAAGCAATTCAAAGGAGAAGTCTCCGCTTCATATGGAACAACTCCTCCCATCGGGTGGCGGGATCAGTGGTCCAGGCACGAAAAAACAGGGGAGGCTTAGGAGCTCCTGATTTTATTAAGTATTACTATGCCTCATATCTAAGAGTCCTCACTTCCTGGACTAACAGAAAAGCCCCAAACAGATGGGCCGAAATCGAAATGAGTATCACTTCACCGGTCCATCCATGTTACATGCTTTGGCCATCCAATGACAAACACATGCCCCAGCTGAGAAGTTTATGCCTGGCTCCAATGCTCTTTACTTTAGCAATTTGGAAAAGATGTTCCAACCAATACTCCCTATTCTTTCCATGTTCACCACTTATAAAATATCCTCTTTAACCCAGACATTCCTGATAGCATGTCCTACGATCGAATGCAACATTGGACTCGGGCCGGGATTTTTCAGCTGAGACATCTTGTCAATCCAGCCACGAAAACATCTACTATCTTTCGTAGATTTGCAAAAACAACATCAGATCCCAACAACACTTCTATACTCCTACCTGCAATTTAGGCATTTCTTCACCACCAAAGATTCCTCTCTTTCCCTGGAAACACCAACAGACAAATGTTATGTGCCAAAGGCCCCTATGGACCCCAATTCATTTCCACCATATATGCCTCGTACACACGTACGGACTTTTCCCGGCGGACCTAAGTCCAGCGGACAATCCGCTGGACTTTCCGGCTAGGTCCGCTGGACTTTCCGAGGGTGTGGACTTGCCCACACACGCACGGACTTCTCCAGCGGATAATCCGCCGGCCAAAAGTCCGCGGGACTTTTGAAAATGAACGGACTTGCCCACACACGGAGCAGTCCGTTCATTTCGAACGTAACTTCAGGTTACGTAGCTAGCGTAGGCAGTAAATGCCGCCGCGCTAGCTCCGCAAGCTGGCATGGATTTAAAGGGAATCCCCACGCCGAAAAAACGGCGTGGGGGTTCCCCCCAAATCCATGTCAGACCCTCATCCGAGCACGCAGCCTGGCAGGCCAGGAAAGGGGTGGGGACGAACGAGCGCCCCCCCCCCCCCTCCTGAGCCGTACCAGGCCGCGTGCCCTCAACATGGGGGGTGCCCTGGGGAAAGGGGGGCCGTGCGGCCCCCCCCACCCCAAAGCACCTTGTCCCCATGTTGATGAGGACAAGGGCCTCTTCCCGACAACCCTGGCCGTTGGTTGTCGGGGTCTGCGGGCGGGGGCTTATCGGAATCTGGGAACCCCCTTTAATAAGGGGGCCCCCAGATACCGGCCCCCCACCCTATGTGAATGAGTATGGGGTACGATGTACCCCTACCCATTCACCTAAGGTGTAAAATGTAAAGTAAAAAAAAAAACACCCACACTTTTGAAAAAATAGTTTATTGCACTGCTCCGGGGGTCTTCTTCCGTCTTGGGGGTCTTCTCGCCGGACTCCCCCGCCATTTACCAAGCTCTTTTACCGAGCGAGGGGAGTCCGGCTACCTTCTTCGTCGTCGCCGCCGTCTGGGGGTCTCGATCCGCCTTCGGGGGTCTTCTTCCGTCTTGGGGGTCTTCTCGCCGGACTCCTCCCCTCTCTTCTGCTCTTTTACCTAGCTCTTTCACGAGGGGAGGTGTCCGGCTACCTTCTTCGTCGTCGCCGCCGTCGTCTGGGGGTCTCGATCCGCCTTCGGGGGTCTTCCGGGGGTCTCTTCTGTTCTTGCGGCGGTCGTCGTCTTCCGCGCCGCCGGCGCCTTCTTCTTCTTCTTGTCCTCCTTCTTGTCCTTCTTGTTCTTCTTCTTCTTCCGATGTTGACCCGACGCTCTCTCTGCCCGGAATGCCTGTGCCGCTCTGAGCTCGGACTTATATAGGGACATGGGCGACAGGGTCACATGTTCATGTCACATGGTGACCCCGCCCCCTTGCGATGTCACAGTCCCAGCATCCTCCGGGACTGTGACAACACAAGGGGGCGGGGTCACCATGTGACATGTGCATGTGACCCTGTCGCCCATGTCCCTATATAAGTCCGAGCTCAGAGCGGCACAGGCATTCCGGGCAGAGAGAGCGTCGGGTCAACATCGGAAGAAGAAGAAGAACAAGAAGGACAAGAAGGAGGACAAGAAGAAGAAGAAGGCGCCGGCGGCGCGGAAGACGACGACCGCCGCAAGAACAGAAGAGACCCCCGGAAGACCCCCGAAGGCGGATCGAGACCCCCAGACGACGGCGGCGACGACGAAGAAGGTAGCCGGACACCTCCCCTCGTGAAAGAGCTAGGTAAAAGAGCAGAAGAGAGGGGAGGAGTCCGGCGAGAAGACCCCCAAGACGGAAGAAGACCCCCGAAGGCGGATCGAGACCCCCAGACGGCGGCGACGACGAAGAAGGTAGCCGGACTCCCCTCGCTCGGTAAAAGAGCTTGGTAAATGGCGGGGGAGTCCGGCGAGAAGACCCCCAAGACGGAAGAAGACCCCCGGAGCAGTGCAATAAACTATTTTTTCAAAAGTGTGGGTGTTTTTTTTTTAGTTTACATTTTACACCTTAGGTGAATGGGTAGGGGTACATCGTACCCCATACTCATTCACATAGGGTGGGGGGCCGGTATCTGGGGGCCCCCTTATTAAAGGGGGTTCCCAGATTCCGATAAGCCCCCGCCCGCAGACCCCGACAACCAACGGCCAGGGTTGTCGGGAAGAGGCCCTTGTCCTCATCAACATGGGGACAAGGTGCTTTGGGGTGGGGGGGGCCGCACGGCCCCCCTTTCCCCAGGGCACCCCCCATGTTGAGGGCACGCGGCCTGGTACGGCTCAGGAGGGGGGGGGGGGGGCGCTCGTTCGTCCCCACCCCTTTCCTGGCCTGCCAGGCTGCGTGCTCGGATGAGGGTCTGACATGGATTTGGGGGGAACCCTCACGCCGTTTTTTCGGCGTGGGGATTCCCTTTAAATCCATGCCAGGTCACGGAGCTAGCGCGGCGGCAGTAACTGCCTACGCTAGCTACGTAACCTGAAGTCACGTGCTAAATGAACGGACTTGCCGATGAGCGGCAAGTCCGTTCATTTCAAAAGTCCCGCGGACTTGCCCACTAACGGCGGGATTGTCCGCTGGACTTCCAAGTCCAGCGGATAATTTGAAAACAAAACCTGAAACTTTAGTCCGCCGTACTTTGGCGCCAAAAAGTCCGCCGGCGCCCACACACGAGGGGATTATCCGCTGGACTTCAGTCCAGAGGATAATCCCCGGGATTGTCCCTTCGTGTGTACGCGGCCTTATATCTATGTAATTCTACCGAACCCTTCTGTTATGTTCTATCATACTAGCTGTAATTGTATTTCAATGACAGTGTACTTCTGTATTATCTAAATTGACTGTGCTAATAACATGTTACTTTGTATCACTTGTAAAACTTGTTAAATAAACAATAAAAAAAAAAAAAATGTTATGTATAGCATACATTTTAAAAGATAGCAGATAATCAGTAAGAACATGTTCACAAACAAGAGGTAGTTTCCAGAAACTTTCCAGCAATAAAATAGCAAAAAAAAAGGCAGTTAGTACATATCAGGCTTGATTAACTAAAGGTATAAGGCCATTTGCCTAGCAAATTGAATGCTTTCTTAGCAAAGTGAATGTTAAGGCCCATACACACGATCTGACTTTTTGACAACAAACATGCAAATTAGCTGTTTTAATGTAACATCCAACCGTGTGTATGCTCCATCGGACAAACTTTTTTGGTTTTCATCAGACAAAAGTTCGCTCTGCAAACAGACAAACTTTTCGGCAACAAAAGTCAGATGGAGCAAAGTCTGATCGTGTGTAGAGAAAACCATCGGACTTAAGTCCAAAGTACAAACACGCATGCTCAGAACCAATGCAAAAGATCAGACAACAATACAGAAGTAGACCAAAGGGTGGTGGTAAAGATCAGAGAAACCACGTTATTTGGTGAAGGTTGGCTGAAAAAGTGGTGCCGTGTTTATGCAATACAAGTTCACAGCCAACGCCCTTTGGACAGAAATCCACGGAAAAGTTTGTTTGAAGTCCGATCTTGTGTATGAGGCTTTAGAAAACAAGATGAAGCTATGTGCACCTTAAAGTGGATGTAAACCCTCTCCTATACCCAGTGAAGTGACTAGCTTTAGATGATACACAGAGAAGAGACAAATCTCCCTACATACACTAAGTTTTACATGCATATCTGCTTTCTTCAGCCTTCTATATTCTTTAGAAAGTAAACATTGCGTTAGAATGTTTACTTACTCTTTTTGCAGTGGGAGGGGAGTCTGGGCATACATTGTGTGATAGCTGATTAGAGGAAAGCCCCCCCCCCCTCCTCCACCTACGTAGGGAAACAAAGAAACATGCAGAGCTGTCATTTTAATAGATCAGCTCTATGTTAATCTATTTATAGCAATCTCCCTGACACAAATTTTTAGCTTCTTTTATCTCCCATGTCAGAGAGCTTGTCAGAAGTTATCATGCTGATAACAGAGGAAAAAATTTCATGAGTCGGGTTTACATCCACTTTAAATAATCATTTAAGTGAAAGCAAAATTACTGTTTTCTAAATTTCACTTGTCCATGATACATTCTCCAAAATAAACATTCATTTTGTTAGGTGAACAGCTTCTATTTCTTTAGCCAATTAACCCCTTTAGTTTGTTGTTCTTATACTAAAAGCGATCACCATATATAGGTCCTCTGTCTTGAAGTTCAGAATTAGTCAGATTAGTTGCAGATGAGTTTCCTAAGCTTCAGTAAATCTTGTTCTTTCCTGCATCATTAACCTAAAAATAATAATGAGACATGCAACTTTATACATATCACATGCAACATTCTTTTGCATGTTAAACAAAACAATGTATAATTTCAAGGAACATACCTCTATTAATGTACTGCAAACAGTAAAATATAAAAACACATTGTTTGCACTGTCGGACTTCAGTGTGGATTATAAAATGGTGCTAATGAGAAATAAATGTATCAGGCAATGAATATTTTATTATTCCTGCAGAATATATTTGTCACAACAGGGTTTCAAAGACTCAACCTTATTGTTTAATTAGTAAATGTGATCATAAATCTAACAACCTTTAAGCTCTGAAGTTTCCTGCTGACATTAAGCAGCAATATAGATTAGCAGTGTCTCCTGATGTAACAATACTGAACAGGATGAAGAACAATGCAGTTACGTTCCTTCTTCTGTTTCAGTTTAGCTACCAGTTGTTTTACCATATTTTTATTGTAGATTTTTTTAGATGGTGAATTGTTTTAAGGATATATGCATAAATAATATTGTTTCTATATGTACCTTTATCTGTGATTGTAAAGGTATGTATGTATATATATCTATATGTATAGATATATCAATAAAAATATCTGTAGATATATACACCGTATATATATATATACATATATATATATATATATATATATATATATATATATATATATATATATCTATCTATATCTATATATATAGATAGATAGATAGATAGATAGATAGATAGATAGATAGATAGATAGATAGATAGATAGACCGTATTTATCAACATATAACACGCACCCCAAGTTTAGGAGGGAAGTTTAAGAAAAAAAAAACGTACATTTTAAATGCCTATCAATGCAGCCTTATCAGTGTCCATCTGTAGCCTTGTCCATCATTGCAGAATGATCTGTGTACATCTGCAGCCTTGCCCATCATTGCAGAATGATCAGTGTCCATCTGCAGCCTTGCCCATCATTGCAGAATGATCAGTGTCCATCTGCAGCCTTGCCCATCATTGCAGAATGATCAGTGTCCATCTGTAGTCTTGCCCATCATTGCAGAATGATCAGTGTCCATCTTCAGCCTTGACCAACAGTGTCCATCCGAACACCCTGCAAGTTTGGGTGTTCTCCGAATGGGGCGAACAGCCAATGTTCGGCACAAACTCATGCTTGGGCCGAACCGTTCGCCCAACCTTACTAGTCACCTTATTTACAATGGCAAGCATTGGAACTTATTCTATTTCCACCATATTCCATATGAAGCACTGCTCCTATCTAATCCTTCTACATACTGGGAACGTCATCACATCACATACTAGATCTGCCCATGACATTTTTCATGGAACTTAACTATGTCCTTTAACAATATATTCCTACTAACCTATCTGATACAAACCACTGGATTCATGATGCATTATCTCACCAATCCAGTTTTCCTGGACTCCACTACTCCATACCCCAGACTTCACTAGCTTTTTATGACAAGAGCACCTCTACTTCCAGAAAACCATCTCTTACTTTCACTGATTTTGATCAGCTTAGTCTGAATTCAGTCTTATGCCCCGTACACACGATCAGACTTTCCGCCAACAAAACTGCAGATCTTTGTTCGAAGGTTGTTGGCTCCCACTTGTCTTGCATACACACGGTCACACAAATGTTGGCCAACAATTACGAACATGAGAACACGGTGAAGTACAACACGTATGATGAGCATATAAAAGGAAGTTCAATAGCCACTGGCTTTGGGCTCCTTCTGCTAATCTCGTGTTTATCTCTTGATAGTAGAAGTTTGGTGAGAGATGATTTGCGCTTTTCAGTCTCGTGCTTTTCAGTTTGTTTCTGCTTTTTAGTTTGTGCTTGTGGGTTCGTATCTGTTCTTCAGTGCATGTTGTCAGTTCGTTCCTGTCTTTCAGTGCATTCTATTTATAGTTTTCTTCTGTTTTTAAGTGCGTTCTTGTCCGCTTGTTTCTGATTTTCAGCTTGTTCTTCTCAGGTCCTTTCTGATTTTCAGTGCGTTCTGTTAGTTTGTTCTGACCAGCCACCCGTTTTCTAGCCATGGTGCGGTTATGTTCTCGTCTGAGAGCTTGTGTCATTGTTGGGCTTGATGTTGGAGCTCTTGCTTTGACCCAAGTCCAGTCCATGAACAGGGTAAGGAGGAGTTCATGGACCAAGAATTGGTTACTTAATCATGACCAATTCTCTCACGTGCCTTTGTTGCTTACCCCCTATATTACCAAGCAGGACACCTGCATTCGGCAAGCCATCACTACCGAGCAAAGACTAGTTGCCACCTTGCGGTACTTGTCGATGGGGAGAAGTTTACGACTGGGATCTCCCCCCAGGCTCTGGGAATCATTATTCCAGAGACCTGTTCTGCCTTTATTCAGGTCCTGCAGAAGGACTATATTAAAGTAAGTTTTATCCTTTAACATCACATTCTATGTATTTAATGTTTGCTAATGTATTGTATTTCTTTCATCATTCCCTAATTACCATGATTGTAATATGCTGTGAATGTCCTCTTTGTCCTCATGCATGCTGTAAGCTTTTAATGCTCCTTTTTTGTCCTTCATACATATTTACCTTCACTAACCATCAAATCATTAGCCACGAGTGCTTTTAAATAGCTTTTTTCCTGCAAAAATGACACT
>CM053026.1:364817603-364851562 GCA_028564925.1 Lithobates sylvaticus | reverse complement strand
TTATAAGCATCTACAGAGGTCAAGGATGTTTTTTTTTTGGTTTTTTTTTACCGCTTGTTGAGCACATAGGTTAAATAGTTTAATGTCCATAGTCTGGGCAAATGTGCACTTTAAGTGTATAATTAATCCAGGTAACTTGTCTAGAATACAAATAAAGCAAATGTGAATTGATATTGAGGCAAGCTAACCATGAAAAATCTCCAATGTATTTGAGCAAAAAATTACTGATACACTTGTCACTGTAATGGGCACATCTTTCCACTTGGATTCTCTAAAGATACTACTCTTTTTTTTTTCCGTATGCATTTTCGTCCGAATTTCGGGTATTTTCATTATCGTTTTAACAAACTATAACGAACGTGCAGAATCTGAAAACCGAAAGATCCGACATAAAGCCCCATACACACGGTCGGACTTTTTCATGGATTCTGTCCGATCGGACAAGGTTGTTGAAAAATCAGACCGTGTGTATGCACCATCGGACAGTGTTCGTCGGTTTGTCCGACGGACAAAGTCTTATCTCCTGCTGGAAATCTTTGCCGTCAACACGGTCCGATCACACCAAATCCGAGCATGTGTACGCTTGTCCGACGGACAAAGTGCTACGCATGCTCAGAAGAAATTCTGTGACGGAAGCGCTCGGTCAGGTAAAACTACCTTTCCTAATCGACACAGCACATTCGTCACGCTGCAATGTTAAAATGTCTTTAATGCAGCGCATTCTCTTTTTCTTTACAATGCAACAAGAATGACATCTTTTAGCTGCTCCTATTCACCCGCACTTCTCACAAACTTACTTCTTTATTACTTTGCAGCATTTATACACTACATGTTTATTTTGACTCTGAACGGAAAAGAATCTTTGTTATTTTTTTACCATGATTTGTCTTTTTTTTTTTTTTTTTTGGGGAATACATATTTGAATGTTTTTTTTTGTTTTTTTTGGAGGGGGGTTGTGTGTCTCAAATTACCAAAAACACATTATTAACATTTGTATTTCTTGCTTAAATTTACTAGGAGGTTGTTTGTTGTTGGTGCCCCTTGTTAATTCTACTTTAGGATTAGTGAAATGTACCTGCTTACTCAAAGAAAAACTGTCATTGTAGCAAAGTAAAACACAATAGTCAATGATTATTTCAAATCAAAAAAACCTTTATTTAGGTCACACCAACAAACCAAAGAGGAACGCAGCCATGGTGAAACTTGGGGAATTTGCAAAGTCTTGGCCCCCCACGGCAACCATCATTGTTCAAGCGTAGAAAATTGGGGGCCTGAGGAGTACGTATATTAAGGGGAGTGCAATCTGGTCGTGAAGTCCAAAGTATCCGGAACTGCAGCAGATGCCATCTAGGTCCCCAGGCTCTGGTACTACAAGAGGCTCCATCTTCTCTCAGACCAGACTGATTCCAGGTCGTCACTCTCAGGTCTTCCTTCCACGCTTCCTTGCACGCTGTGGCTGTCGTGCTGGTGGGGTGGCAGAAGGAGGAGGAGGAGGAGGAGGAGGAGGCGGAGCATGGTAGCTATGGCAAACATGTGTGACTGGGGTCATCTCCCCAGCCCTACCCTTATTTAGGACATGGAGGATGAGCCCCTCACACATGTTGCATTGCCTCACCTCCATACCCATCATTTTTGTGACAACCACCGAGCCAAAGGTCTCCTCGTCGGCGGGTGTGGCATGTAGGGAGTCTGAAGCCTCTCTGATCATGCGGAGCGCTGACTGTGCCGCATAACCCCCCCTTCTCGCCCTTTTGTACGGAAGGCGGAGGGGAGGGGTTTGGGTGTCAGTCAGGCTCCGCGGCCTAGCCCCCTCTTGGCTGCCACTACCCAGCTGGTGGCTGCCACTAACCCCTGCCTCCTCCTGACTGCCACCTTCCACAGCCACCTCCTGGCTGAGGTCTTCCTGTGTATGAAAAAGGGACATAGTTTCAGTTATTTGTTCATCAAACACACACAATTCTCATCTAGTGACTGTTGCAAAATGTTTACAAATAGAAAACCATACAATTCTCAGCCCAGCAGTTTAGATTCTGGCCCCAAATGTCTCCAACACTACTGTCAGTTGATATGTCAAACACGTTAGGAACTAAGCAATTGGGGATCCTGAATTAAGTGAACATCATTCATTATTCCCATAAATGGTAACAAAACTACTATACCTGGAACAAGCTGGGCTCCTCCACCTCTTCCATACTGGAAGGCCCAGGTTGCTCCTCGGAAGCCTCATCAGGGGTGGCCTGCGCGCAAGGAAGCGTGGAAGGAGGAGTCGAGGTTGGCTCCGTGACATCAGTCTGGTCTTTCAGAAAATGGAGACTCTGATAGTACCAGAGCTTGGGCACATAGACCTCATCTGCTGAAGTTGCAGTTTCCTCAGACTTCACGACCTTCTTCCGCTCCCTGATATACGCACTCCTCAGGCTGCCAATTTTCTTTCTTAGATCATCAACAGTTGCCGTGGGGAACCTTGGCTTGACAAATTCCACAAGTTCCTCCAGGGCTGCGTGCCTCTTTGGTTTGTTGGTGTAATGTGGGTGTTTACCCTGCCATAAAAGGGGAATTTCCCTGAATTTGGCAATGAAGAGGGGGAGAAAACTCATGTCGTTGAATCCCTGCATAATCTCTGCAAGACACAACACCACACAAAACCCTCTCAATTATGTCAGTCTAAACTCTCCTAATCTTCTCCATAAAGAAGCCTCAAGTTCAAATCAGTCTAGGCTAGTTATGTACCAACGTCAAATTGTACCTTCGTTTGTAGCGATCGTCTCGTGTGAGTTTTCTCTCCCCTCGTCTCCCAGATCGTGGCTACGACACAGGCGTGTGACGTTTTATATACAGTGCGCATGCGTCAAACTCCGCCCGCCCCTGACGATCGTTCTCGTCTATTCCCCACCCCTTCTCTTTACGGCGCAGTGGGGAGAGCACATGGCGGGGACACAGCAGGTGCGCCACAAATATCCCACCAACGAGGAGGAGGACGAGGAAAGTCCGGAGGCAGAAACGTCCCGATCCCGGAGCCTGAAATTCAAGGCCTCCAATATGTCATTTGGAGAAATGTTGGAGATGGTGGACATATTAAAGAGGAGCGACTATGATGGGAAGTATGGGCCTTACCTCAACCCCAATGTCCGCAAGGCCAAGATCATGTCTAAAGTTGTGAGAAGGCTGTACAATCAGTTTGGGGTACAACGATCCAAGGAGCAACTGAGGAAACGCTGGTCAGACCTGAAACTGAGGGAGGCCGATCAGTACAGAAAGATCAAGCGAATTCTTCTAAAAAGTAAGTAGTTGTGTTTTGTGTTTGATTTCTTGCTTGCATACTGCTCCATTGTGGTTTGATTTTTACAAAGTTGTACATTCCAAAATGGCCACTTTCAGGTTCGTCTGTGCATTCGATCGTACTCAGCCTCAATCTTTCTGCCACTGTCATGGTCGTGTGTGTGTCCATTCGATCGTACGCAACCTCGATCGTTCGGCCACTTATAATACGATGTTTGGTGTTTTTTTGGGGGAAAGGAAGTTTGTTCTCACTAGAAATGTCATCAAAAATGTAAAGCCAATTTATTCAATGTAAAGGAGAGGTCACCCAGTAGCTGTTTACCCATCTGGACTCGAGAGCACTAGTGCTGGGACACCCAAACCCCCTTTTTATTAGGCTTTTCCACACATGTGCTGCAGTGGATACTAGAGGGGGGTCTCCATCACACAAACTTCTACCAAAAAGCTAGTCAGTTTAGCACCTTTACAAAGTGACTACATTCATGTAGTTGACATTTGTAACTGGCCAAACTAAAATAGTGTCCGTCACTTTCAAGCAATGTTTGTCATTTCCTATTTCTGCCCTCAATAGATTGTGTTGCTAAATCTTCCTTTTGTACATTCTCATAGGGGAGCGAAAACTTGGGCCGTCTGAGGAAACCCCCAAACCAACACCTCCCAAAAAAGGGGAAAGAGCAGAAGCAGAGGAGGAGGAGGAGGAAGGAGAGATCATCGAACTTGGAGAAATTGTCACCACAACAGGTGAGTGTTGGAGAACACAGCTACTGGTAAGCTAATCCATGTATGGCTGCCTCATTTCCAACACCCCATTTTTGTTTGTTTGTGGTTTTTAGGTGACGTGGATGTTGTGGAAGAAAAATCGCACTTTACCACAGAGAGTGCCCACGTACTCATCGGAGAGATAATGGTCTGCAATAGAGATCTAGATTACATAAAGCAAAACATCAATGATGTTCAACAAAAATTGAAGAACATCATTGATGTTTTAGGAAAAATATGAAAACGCACCAAGTAATTAACACACATTTGTGCCAGCTTCTGAACACATTTGCAACTTAAAAACTGTGTGAAATTTGGAACATGCACACATTGTGTCCACATGTGCTAGCTCCCATCATGGTGGATGAATGCCAACGTTTTTTTGGGGGTGCAAACACTTTACGAACTACGAAAGTGGTTGTGGTGAAGGGGTTGCACCCCCAAAAAACGTCCATTCATCCCCATGATGGAAAATGGCACTTTTGAAGCTTCTAGGCATGTGTTTTACCATCTAATGACCATTTTCAGACCCAAATTGTGTGCATGTTCTAAATTTCCACTTTCCGGGGGTGACCCCCCCATGTGATGAAGGCAAGATCAAACACACTTTGAACATATAGTCATGTCTGATCTTGTCTTCACTTTACAAAGTTGAACTTTCCTAGTTCATAGGTTCTGTTTTGCTCCATGCCTGGTTTTACCAATTGCGGAATGTTTGTAAACAATGTTGTAAATAACCAAGATGTTGTCAGTTTTGGCGTGAAGATTGTAAACGCACTTGTGAAGGTTTTCCTAGTAAACTTTTTTATTTTTCTAAATGTGTGGCTTCCTTATTTAAAAAACACAATGCATTATGTATGTAAAATGTAAAGGATATGGGGGGCAATGGGTGTTATTTACTAAAGGCAAATCCACTTTGCACT
This sequence comes from Lithobates sylvaticus, assembly GCA_028564925.1. Lineage (NCBI taxonomy): Eukaryota > Metazoa > Chordata > Amphibia > Anura > Ranidae > Lithobates > Lithobates sylvaticus. The sequence continues at coordinate 364,846,601 of CM053026.1, read as the reverse complement.
GCAATTGTCTTTCCCAGGGAACTTTTTCAATGCACTTGTAGAGCATAGCGGATTTGACTTATGTAAATGACACCCACAGTGCTTTGTACGAAAACACGGAGCACAGCATTTTTCAGAATACACACATGTCAGACCTGGTGCTGAAAAGGAGTATTTTGGGTGTCAGTTATGCAGGACAAACCTTCTCTAGACCAAAGATTAGGTAGCAAACACACAACATGAGAAGAATCTTTTTGGGAAGAAGAGACTGTTACCTCCTTTTGCCCAGAAAGTGCATTCCCACTGTCGAAGGCAAAGGGAAAAAAATGTCAAGGTAAAATAAGCTAAAAACAAGACTGAAATGACAAGAAATCATAGGTTGGTTCAAATATCAGATTTATTAAAAAATGCCTCTCACACATCGTCAGGCAGAGCAATGGCCCCCCTACCCACAAAGTACTCCATATATTGGTCGCGGACCACGCGGGCATTTAGAGGGGGCAAGCCTGGACGTGCCACTCGAAGGGCTGTGAGGTCCGCATTTGGAGGGCCCTCCACATCTGGGCCAACGGGCACCACATAGTTCCTGTTATGTCTTTTGAGGAAGTTGTGCAATATGCAACAGGCAAGAACTATGTGGTTCAGTTTGTATTCCGCCAAGTTAAATGCCGTCAGGAACAGGCGGAAGCGGCTGGCCAGGATGCCAAAAGTGTTCTCCACCACTCTTCTGGCTCTGGACAGCCTGTAGTTGAAGACCCTCTGGTCCGGGGTGAGGGTCCTCATCGGGAACGGCCTCATCACATGGGGAGTCAACGCAAACGCTTCATCTGCGACAAAGACGAAGGGGAGTCCTTCGGCATTCTCCTCTGGAGGTGGCAAGCACAGACTGCCACTTTGGAGACGCCAGTAGAACTCCGTGTGCGTAATGGCACCACCATCCGATATCCGGCCGTTCATCCCCACGTCCACATACATAAACTCGTATGTTGCCGACACCACCGCCAACATCACTACACTATTAAACCCTTTATAATTATAATAGTAGGACCCCGAGTTGGGCGGTGGGACGATGCGGACGTGTTTCCCATCAATTGCCCCTCCGCAGTTAGGAAAGTCCCAACGGCTGGCAAAGTGGGAGGCCACAGTCTGCCATTCCTGTGGCGTGGAAGGGAACTGTGGAGTGAAACAAGAAAAAATAATTAGTCACTTTGCACCTAAACATTGCAAGCAGATTAGACAATCAACATCTTGGAACAAGAGCATTGTATAAAATTGGAGGCTGGAAAGTATTTGCACAGAAAAGTAGAGGCTCCCCTTCACAGATGACTCACCCCCCATCAATCCCCACACTTCTGATGGGCCATTGGCAATAACTTGGGTTTTGGGGGGGGGGGGGGACAGGTAACCCTCTGCACTTCATTGATTGGCAAATGGCTCAATAATGTGTGCTAGTTTGGCCAGACCCTCTGTACTTAACACTATTGGCAGCCCCCAGGAAAGATAAAATAACATTTCAACCCCCCCCCCCCCCCAAAAAAAGGCAGGCACATTGTGACATTCTGAAATTACCAAGAAAGCTAATAGGAGGGAAAGAAGACAAAAAATTAGGAAATGGAATGTATGGAGGCAGCCCCTTGCACTACATGCTTTGCTGAATTCATCCCTAAAGATGCCACTATAAAGAGGTAGGTATATAGTGTGTATGGACCTTGGGAAAGCCAGCAGATAAAGGATTGGTACCATCTGACAGAGCAGTTGGGGGAGGGGGTTCCTAATGAGTTTGCCACCCCCCCCCCCCCCCCCCCAAAAAAAAAAAAAAAAATTCTAAAGGGGCTCTACATGAAGTAAACCACACAGCAAACATTTGTGCATATTTTAGGGGGTGTTTGGGGGCAAACAATACTATGCAGCAGACAAAAGACATTGATTAAGTGACTAGGCCATAGGTGTCTATTGGGGCAGAAGAGCATGCTGGAGAGGTAAGTGAAGGGAAAAATGCATGAAGGAGAAAAGGGGCACAGCATATTAGAACATATTGCAATCATGGTAATTAGGGAAGGAGGTCAAAAATACAAGACATTAGCAAACAGAGCATACATAGAAGGGAATAGTCAAGTAGAAATGTTACCTTAATATAGTCCTCCTGCAGGACCTGAATGATGGCAGAACAGGTCTCTGGAATAATGAGTCCCAGGGCCTGGGGAGAGATACCTGAAGAGAACTTCAAATCCTGAAGACTTCTCCCTGTCGCCAAGTACCTCAACGTGGCAACAAGCCTCTGCTCCGGAGTAATGGCTTGTCTCATGCAGGTATCCTGCCGGCTGATAAAGGGGGTCAGCAAAGCCAAAAGACGGTGAAAATCGGGGTCCGTCATCCTGAGAAAGTTCCTGAAATCATCAGGATTATTCTCCCGGATCTCACGAAGCAAAGGCATGTGCGAGAACTGGTCACGCTGAAGCAACCAATTCTTGGTCCACATACTCCTCGTCACTCTGTTCATGGACGGGTCTTGGGTCAAAGCTAAAAGCCCGACACCAATTCCGCGTACAGCACGAACTCGGCGACGAGTACGCACGGGAAACATCACTCAGAAGGTCACAAAAGGTCGGCTGGTCAGAACGGAGAAACAGAAAGCACCGATAAACAGCAAGGCCTGAAAGAACGAACTGAATACCAGCAACGAGCAGACAATAAGCAGTGCAAATCAAAGCGTCCTATATCAAGATATAGGCCGCAATGACCAACAAATGCGAACTGACTACACGCACTAATAAACAGATACGCACGACAAGCACAAACTGAAGAGCAGTAACGATCTGAGTCAGAAAACTGAGAAGCGCGAATCTTAAGTCACCAAACTTCCACTAACTCTCGATAAACACGGGATCAGCAGAAGGAGCCCAACGGGTGCCTGACGTGGTGCTGAACTTCCCTTTTGTAATCTCGTGGACGACGACTTACGTCACGACGTTCTTCCGGACCGGATATTCCGACAACGTAGTCCGACCGTGTGTACGCAACACCAACATCGGACAAAGTACGTCGGACAGAATCCGACCGACCTGGTCGGCGGATTGTCCGAGCGTGTGTATGGGGCTTGAAAGGTAGGTAAGAAGAGTGAGGAGGGTAAGTTGCATGCAATGAGCTTTGTGGCTCCCTTGCAGCCTTTTATTCTCCAGCACTGTGTCCCCTTGCAGCCTTTCTTTCACAGCTCAGTGACCTTCCCTTCCACCATTCTCCCCCAGCTCTGTGCCCCCCTGCAACCATTCTCCCCAAGCTGTGTTGCCCCCTGTAGTCTTTTACATGCTTCTATGTGTCTCACCCACAGCATTTCTTCCTCTGCTCTGTAGCCCCAGTGAAGCCTTTTTTTCTAGACTCTTTCACCCCCACTACCTTCCTCTTCCAGATACTTGGTGGTCTATGTGCTGGTTAAGAAATATTATTGTCAGCTGCTTGTCAATGCCAGTTGAGTGGTTGAAAGTTCCACTGCAGTCACCTTTCCTTGAGCCTGCTCCTAAGCTTTTCTCTGCATTCTTGCTGCTTTTCTGAAGACTCATAGCTCTTTCCTGCAGGAGAGCAGGCTCAGGAGAAGAAGATACCTGCAGTGCTGTAAACCATAATCATCTATACCAGCATTCAAAGTGACAACATGTTTAGTCACCATTCCCATCAATAAACATGCCCTAAAACATGACATGCAGCAATCACTGTAGAGATGCAGTGTTCTCAAAGAGGCTGCAGGAGATCATATGAACTGAGTAGCTACTGATGTCAGCCTGAAGGAGTTGCACCTTCCTTTTATTTTATAAGTACCCCAGAAACTCCCAGAAGCTATATACGTGTATGCAAAGCTGAGCTTTTGCTAAAAAAGATAAAGGATTGGCCCACCCTACCTAGAACTTTCTACTGGAAAATTAAAATGCTAATGATGTCAACAAATCAATAAACAGTTGAGCAAAGTATAAGGGGATGAGCCAGCTATTAACTTTCTCAGCACACAAATTTCATGCAGGTTTTCATTAGTGAGGTTTGTACAAAAAAGTATTATTTAAAACTTGCTGTGGGGAAATCTAGGAGGCTACTGATGCAGACTTTTTCTAAAAATGCTAGTTGTCTAGATATTTACCCTGGCGTGTCAAGACTTTGAGCAAATGACCTGGAGCATACAGATAAGGACTTTTCACTTGATTTCCCTGATCTACATCAAGGTCAATGATTCAGAAAAGATTGCCACAGTGGGTTAAGAAAACACCCAGAGGCAAGTAACGAAAGCCCCCACACAGTAAAGACTTGCTCTATAGCTCATTTACTCTTTCTTAAGGGCATGCAAATACTTGAATGTCCATTAACTTGCCGTAGGTTCAGTTTGTTCACACATTTCTGAATTTTTCTGCGAAGTTAAAATTAAAAAAAATATACAGTATTTGTCAAAAACCCATTGTATTGACAGAATTACATTGAGGGTCATTAAGGCAAGGTTCTGCTTTCTGTATTTTAGTGCATTGTTATGCATTTACACTGAATTGAACTGGGTTTTTAATAATGACTGTAAAACATGCACATACTTTAACTTACTATAAAAAGCATATGTTCTTTTTACATACCCTAAACATTTGTTGGTGCCACAAAACTACCAACAACTTATATAATGCACTAGCATCTTATACCATTAGATCCTTTCAACTGTAAATTTATGTTACATTCAGGAGTTGCCCTGAAAGGTTATGTAATAGTATAGGGACAGTGCAAAGGCATATTAAACAGGAGACAGAGGAACTAAGGGGTACATATAGCATACATTTAGGGTTATCAAATATACACCTAGAAATACCAGGTGCTTATGCGTGTATTTAATTGAATTTATCCTTTTAAAAATAACTATTGTCTTAAAACAACTATTGTTTTAAAAGTGATTTATGCATTTCTTATCAATCCATGTATTGATTGGTATAGTTCAGTAGTTACAGTTTGTCAAAGAAATGTGTATGTGTTATAGAAAGTGGTTCATGCAATCCCCATCAATTTGTGTATGGATAGGTGCAATCAATTTCTTTCTTAGTGCATTAGTATGTATAAGCCTGACGATTTTTAGCTATTGTTTTTAAGTAATACTGATATATAGTCAGTTTCTTATTTAGAAGTTATGTATGTATAAGTCTTTAAGCTTAAGCTAAAGTGGTTCATACAATCCTAATTGATCTGTGCATGGATGATGTTTTGCGCCCCCATTCCCCAGAGTTGCCCCTTTTTGTGTTTGGCAGCTTTGAAATGGTGAGTTATAAATTGAGTGATCCTAATCCTGAAAGGTTTGAACAAGGATACTGTGGAGATGGGTTGGGATGCATATATTAAGCCTATATAACATTGTGTGGTCAGTCAGTATGCCCAGCGAAGAGGAGTTTGTGCTTGCTGATGTTACACGCTGTTGTCCAGGTCAGACAGGGGCGTCTCTGTTTCTAGCTGGTATATGTATTTCATATTTGTGGATGTTTTTATAATAAAAGTTTTAATATTACACAATGGCCTGTTTCACACCAACTTCAGCTTATAAGAGCTGTGTGAACAGTAAGCATTGACAAAGCATTTTCAGAACTTTCAGCAAGTTTTGTTGAACTTGAAGCTTTTACAGTGCCATTCATCTCCAGTTTGCAAATGTTGAACACAGATCCTAATGGAAGTGTTTATTGCTACTTTAAACAAGCTGTGCAGATGTCATCAGAAGTCATTGCTTCTTCATGTAGCACTGGAACCAGAAGTTTTAGGTAGTTTTGACTTTGACACCTGATTTTTCTATCCAGTGGCAATTAAAATGTCAAAAACAGAGGGCACTTCAAAACCACAACCCACATCCCTGAACCCCATTTGCATCCTTGTAACCCCAATTATTCCAAAAATATTCAAAATATACAGTACTGTGCAAAAAGTTTTAAGTAGGTGTTAAGAAATGCTTTCAAAAATATATATTTAAATTGTTTATTTTAATTTTTTTATCAATTTACAAAAGTGAGTGAACAGAAGAACAATCTAAATCAATATTTGGTATGACTACCCTTTGGCTTAAAACCAGTATCAATTCTTACACTTGCACAAAGACAATGATTTACTAGGATTAGAGTCAGGTGTATAATTAACAAATTATATCCAGCAGGTGATAATGATCATCATATTCATATGTAGGTTGAAACACGGTCATTAACTGACCAAAGGGCTAGAAAGCAGTACAATATGAGTGTCTGCAGGCAATAGTAAAGCATGGTGGAGGTCCCTTGCAAGTTTGGGGATGCCTTTCTGCAAATGTTGTATGATTTGGTGAAGATTAATGATGTCCTCAATGCTGAGAAGTACAGGCAGGTACTTATCTGTCATGCCATACCATCTGGGAGGTGTGTGACTGACCTCAAATTTAGTCTGCAGTAGAAAAATGACCTCAAACATACAGCCAAAGTCATTAAGAGCTATCTTCAGTGCAAAGAAGGACAAGGAGTCCTAGAAGTGATGGTTTGGTCCCTACAGAGCCCTGATCTCAACAAAATGGACTCTGCCTGGGATTACATGAAGAAACAGAAGGATTTGAGGCAGCCCACATCCACAAGATCTGTGGTTATTTTTCAAAGATGTTTGGAACATCCTACCTGCTGAGTTCCTTCAAAAACTGTGTACAAGGGTACCTAGTAGAATTGATGCTGTTTTGAAGGCAAAGGGTGGTCTCACAATATTGATTTGAGTTGGATTTCTCTTTTTTTGATTTACTTTCCATTTTTTTTAATTGATACAAATAATTTTTTTTTTTTTTTTAATACAAACGATTTTATTGAAAAATTTAGCAAAATACAAAGGATCAACATGACAGTCGTACAGAAAACAATGAGGAGTACATATACATGTTTTTAGGATGGTATAGTAAATGGGAAAGGCAAGAGGTCGGACAGATGGGGGACCCGGGTAGAAACCAACCGAGGTATGAGCTTGGCTTCTGTCAGGATGAGTGATGTTTATCCCTCAGGTCCCCATTTTGGAGCTTACCAGTACATGCAATCCATAGGCTGAATGCTCCAAGGAAACCGAAAAAACTAACAGGTGCACAACAGGGCAAACAGGAGCAACAGGGTTTACAGAATAGAGGCGAGGAGTGCAGAATCCTTAAGTGTAGGGGAGCATAATACAGCTGCACGGGGAGGGGGGTTACAGACCCGGGGTCCAGGACCTCCATTTCTGCTCATGGATAGGGTGTGTGTCCATAATCGTGTGGAACACTTTCTCCATCAGTTGGATAGCCGTCATGCGTTTCAGGAATTGGTCCTATGGGACCCCTGGAGTGCGCCAGAATAGGGCAATAGGCCAATGGACCGCGCTAAACAGAGTGTGAGCGAGTTTTTGATCAGGGGGAGAGGCCCCTGGGATATCAGCAAAAAACAGGCACATCTGGTAGGTAAGTGTGAGCGAGATGCCCGTGATTTCGCCAACTTAGTCGGTCACCCGTTGCCAAAGAGTTCATAGTGAGCCACAGCTCCAAAATATACAGTGGTGTGAAAAAGTGTTTGCCCCCCTTCCTCATTTCCTGTTCCTTTACATGTTTGTCACACTTAAGTGTTTCGGAACATCAAACCAATTTAAACAATAGTCAAGGACAACACAAGTAAACACAAAATGCAATTTGTAAATGAAGGTGTTTATTATTAAAGGTGAAAAAAAATCCAAACCATCATGGCCCTGTGTGAAAAAGTGATTGCCCCCCTTGTTAAAACATACTATAACTGTGGTTGTCCACACCTGAGTTCAATTTCTCTAGCCACACCCAGGCCTGATTATTGCCATACCTGTTCACAATCAAAGCATCACTTAAATAGGAGCTGCTTGACACATTAAGGTCCACCAGAAGATCCTTAAAAGCTACACATCATGCCGAGACCCAAAGAAATTCAGGAACAATTGAGAAAGAAAGTAATTGAGATCTATCAGTCTGGAAAGGGTTATAAAGCCATTTCCAAAGCTTTGGGAATCCAGCGAACCACAGTGAGAGCCATTATCCACAAATGGCGAAGACATGGAAAGCCCCATACACACGGTCGGACAATCCGCGGACCAGGTCCGTCGGACCATGTCCGTCATACTTTGTCCGATGTTGGTTTTGCGTACACACGGTCGGACAAAGTTGTCGGAAAATCCGATCATTCTGAACGTGGTGACGTTTGTTGCCTACGACGGGACTACGTAGAGGCTAGTAGCCAATAGCTTTGGTCTTGTAATGTGATCTGAGCATGCGTGGCACTTTGTCCGGTCGGACAACCATACACACGATCGGATTTGGTGTGATCGGACCGTGTTGACGGCAAATCTTTCCAGCAGGAGATAAGACTTTGTCCGTCGGACAAACCGACGTACACTGTCCGATGGTGCATACACACGGTCTGATTTTTCAACAACATTGTCCGATCGGACAGAATCCATGAAAAAGTCCGACCGTGTGTATGGGGCTGAACAGTGGTGAACCTTCCCAGGAGTGGCCAGCCGCCCAAAATTACCCCAAGAGCGCAGCGACGACTCATCCAAGAGGTCACAAAAGACCCCACAACAACGTCCAAGGAACTGCAGGCCTCACTTGCCTCAGTTAAGGTCAGCGTTCATGCCTCCACCATCAGGAAAAGACTGGGCAAAAATGGCCTGCATGGCAGAGTTCCAAGGAGAAAACCACTGCTGAGCAAAAAGAACATCAAAGCTCGTCTCAATTTCTCCACAACACATCTTGATGATCCCCAAGACTTTTGGGACAACATTCTGTGGACCGATGAGACAAAAGTGGAACTCTTTGGAAGGTGTGTGTCCAAGTATATCTGGCGTAGAAGGAACACTGCATTTCAGAAAAAGAACATTATACCAACAGTAAAATATGGTGGTGGTAGTGTGATGGTCTGGGGCTGTTTTGCTGCTTCAGGACCTGGAAGACTTGCCGTGATAAAAGGAACTATGAATTCTGCTGTCTACCAAGAGATCCTGAAGGAGAATGTCCGACCATCTGTTCGTGTACTCAAGCTGAAATGAACTTGGTTTCTGCAGCAGGACAATGATCCTAAACACACCAGCAAGTCCACCACCGAATGGATGAAGAAAAACAAAATGAAGACTTTGGAGTGGCCTAGCCAAAGTCCTGACCTGAATCCTATTGAGATGTTGTGGTATGACCTTAAAAAGGCCGTTCATGCTCGAAAACCCTCTAATGTAACTGAATTAGGACAATTCTGCAAAGATGAGTGGGCCAAAATTCCTCCAGGACGCTGTAAAAGCCTCATTGCACGTTATCGCAAACGCTTGGTTGCAGTTGTTGCTGCTAAGGGTGGCCCAACCAGTTATTAGGTTTAGGGGGCAATCACTTTTTCACACAGGGCCATGATGGTTTGGATTTTTTTTTCACCTTTAATAATAAACACCTTCATTTACAAATTGCATTTTGTGTTTACTTGTGTTGTCCTTGACTATTGTTTAAATTGGTTTGATGTTCCGAAACACTTAAGTGTGACAAATATGCAAAGGAACAGGAAATGAGGAAGGGGGCAAACACTTTTTCACACCACTGTATGTAAGTGGGTGCCTTTCTCGGTGCATCCTCTAAAGCAGTCCTCTGTGACTGAGGGGAAAAAATTGTGGATTTTGGCAGGAGTATAGTACCACCTAGTGTGGAGCTTAACTACTGTTTTCCTCACAGTCACAGATGTTGTGCATTTATGCATGTTGGAGATGCGGGTCAGCCATTCCTCAGGGGAGGCCTCTTCGCTCGTTTCGGCCTCCCACTGAAGAATTGCCGAAGACTTATCTGAGAGGCCGAGGCCTCCCAGATAACTATATAACAGAGAGATTGTACCCCTATCTCTAGAGGCAGGGCCACATAGATCTTCAAATGTGGGTTGAGGATTAGTATTTACATGGGGGAAGTGAGAGTCAAAGAAGTGCCGGACCTGGAGGTATCTAAAAAATTATGTTCTAGGAAGGGAGTGAGAGGCTTCTAAGGATAGGAAGGAGCAGATCACCCTGCCCTCCTTAAGCGATTTCAGGGTGATCAGGTCCCCCACCATCCAAAGGGCAAAGGAGCTTTGGTTCAAAAATGCTGCTGGAAAAGAGGGGTCTCCGATAAAGGAAGCATGTTTGGGGTGGGGGGGGAGGAGGGAGAACTTCTGTTTATATAAGGACCATAGGTACAGGGATTGAGCAACCACAGCATTCAGTGGTGAAATATCCTTTGGGCGGATCGACTTTGCCCAAAGTAGGCCTGGAAGGTAGAAGGGGGATATTGAGGCCCGTTCAAAATGGAGCCACGGTATACCGTGTGAGGGCACATGCCACTGGGCTAACTGTAGGAGTCTAGCTGCAAGATAATAGAGCCAGAGGTTTGGCAGACCAAGACCTCCTAGGGGCCGTGATTGATAAATCATCTGCTTACCCAAACAGGGTTTTTTGTTGTGCCAGACAAATGTGTTCACTTCGCGCTGAACCTGCTCAATCGACTGCTTGGATATATAGTTGGGGAGGGCTCCAAAAAGAAATAGCAATTTGGGCAGTATGGACATGTTAACAGCTTGTATTCTGCCTAGGAAGGTGATGTGAAAGGAGTTCCAGGAGTGTAATAACTGTTTGATGCGGTGAAGGCTGGGGGGTAATTAGCCTGGTAAAGTTTGTGCATGGTAGGGGCTAGTTTGATCCCAAGGTAGGGTAGGGTCGGGCTATTAGTAGGGAACCCAAAATTAGCTTGGATCAGGGCAGAGGTACTAGGGGGTAAATTGATGGCGAGGGCCGAACATTTTGATAGGTTGACTCCCAGGCCCGAGATCTCATGAAATTTATGAAGGGTAAGTATCAGGTTAGGAATGGAGATTATTGGGTCTGGGAGGAACATCAGGATATCGTCTGCGTATAGACTCTAGTTTAAACTCATGCTCCTCTTTAGAGTAGCCTCTAATGTTGTGGTCTAGCCTAATGGCTTGGGCGAGGGGTTCATTGGCCAGGGCAAATAAAAGGGGGGGATAAGGGGCACCCTTGTCTAGTACCTCTGCCCAAAGTGAAGTAATTAGAATTGCACCCAGGGAGCCTTATTCTAGTTTTGGGGTTGTGGTATAATGCTCGGAACCCATGAGTGAAGTGTTGTAGCTTCCCCTATCTAAAAAAAACAAAACAGATTAAAAGAAAAATGTAATTAAGATGTGGACAATTAAAGAGCTATCTATCAATCAGTTCTTACAAACAGATGCTGATGCTGATATGTGCATACAATGGATTCTATGAATAGTGTTAATGCCAAGTGAGCAACCTGCGTGTGCATTTTCTGAGCAGGTTCCAGAAGATCATTTTTGTCACTGTAGTAGTGTTGACTACTAGAGTGATTTTTAGCTCCCCCAACAGCCATTAGGTATGAGATATGCATACTTACATTGTGCCAAGCTGGTTCAATGTAAGTATGCAAATAATATAATTTCTTGAGTTCAGCTTTAAAGTAGTTGTAAACCCAACCACTAAAATCTAATGTAAGCTTTAACATGGTCATATCACTTGGAAAGCCTATTTTGATTGCTCACAATCTTGAAGTAAATGTCCTTATTTGTAAACTCTTTGTTTTGGGGTGGCAACACATAAAAAAATATAAATAATATAGTTGTGACATTAAACAGCATACCAGTGAGAAATGAATGCACTAAAGAAATTAGCACAAATACATATTATCAAACAATCACCACATGAGTGAAAAGTGCAATATATAAGTGAATAGCAGCTAGTGGTTGTCCGAAAAAACCTGTAAATGGCAATATATAAGTGAATAGCAACTAGTGGTTGTACTAAAAAAACCTGTAAAAAAGAAAAAACGTTCAACAGAAAATGTTTGTGGAATTGTTCCTGTGAAAAAGGAAAAGTTCAACCAGAGGTGAATTGAAGGTTGTCCAATGAGACTCCAAAGGTAAAAAATAAAATTGGTACAGTCCGTATAAGTGATGAACAAATCAATAGTGACTGTATGGTTTCTAGAGAAACTCTTTATCCACCACCGCTAAGGTTGTTCTCTTACCAGCTCCCGGGATGGTGAAAACGGATGGCTAATACCCAGCCAGGGCCTTTTCCTCACGGATCCTCTATTCTGTCAGTGGAACCATCACCATCTACTGCTGTATTGGGATCTCCGATCGTGGAACGTCAATATGCAAACCCCCTTATTTCCGGTGTCTCAATATGCAGAGTAGGAACTCGAACATAAGAAAAAAATAAAAACACCAAAAGGGGGATCATAGATAAGACCCGCTGGGGTATTTTATTACGTAGTTGTAATTAAATTAAATAAAAGGCACTCCAATGTGCATAAAATCAATGGATATATAAAAAATATGCGGCCGGCCGGCTGCAACACCAAGCGTCCGTACTTCGTTCGGGAACGCTACACTCGCGGTGACGTCAGCACGTCGCTCCTCCGACGTTTCGTCTCAATGCGGACGTAATCATCATCCCGTTTTCACCATCCCGGGAGCTGGTAAGAGAACAACCTTAGCGGTGGTGGATAAAGAGTTTCTCTAGAAACCATACAGTCACTATTGATTTGTTCATCACTTATACGGACTGTACCAATTTTATTTTTTACCTTTGGAGTCTCATTGGACAACCTTCAATTCACCTCTGGTTGAACTTTTCCTTTTTCACAGGAACAATTCCACAAACATTTTCTGTTGAACGTTTTTTCTTTTTTACAGGTTTTTTTAGTACAACCACTAGTTGCTATTCACTTATATATTGCCATTTACAGTTTTTTTCGGACAACCACTAGCTGCTATTCACTTATATATTGCACTTTTCACTCATGTGGTGATTGTTTGATAATATGTATTTGTGCTAATTTCTTTAGTGCATTCATTTCTCACTGGTATGCTGTTTAATGTCACAACTATATTATTTATATTTTTTAGCGCAACTTTTTATATTTTTTTCCAATATAGATAGGAGATTCGCCATGACGCTGACAATAGCGATCTGTGTCCATCGAACCTGTGGTCGAATGTGCCTAACCTAACTCTATTAGTCCAAGATTATTCGACATAGAGAGAAAAGATTTGACATGAAGATTCGACGAAGCAGTCGCTGCGAGCGGATATTTATGGTCAAATGCTCCACCCATAGACTATAGAAGAATTCTAATGTTGGTTGAATAGTAATAATAATTAATAAATATAATTGTTACTAGTGTCATACAACATCAGAATTCTACTACAGCTTGTAAGCGGAACATTCGACCGGAAATGTATGATTGCGGCGTCGTACAGTTTAGCTGCTCAGTTGAATCTTCTTAGAACTTTCGACAGACACCATAAGCCTTCAATGACAGATTCAACTTTAATTATTTCGGATTTTTTGTGACCGTGTGTATGCAAGCCAAGCTTGAGCGGAATACCATCTGAAAAAACAAAACCAAGTTTTTTACGATGGAAAATCTTCCGCTTGTGTGTACGCAGCATAACAGTCAGTGCAAGGGATTTATTGTGACTGGGATGAAAGGTCGGTAAGAAGAGTGAGGAGGGTAAGTTGCATGCAATGAGCTTTGTGGCTCCCTTGCAGCCTTTTATTCTCCAGCACTGTGTCCCCTTGCAGCCTTTCTTTCACAGCTCAGTGACCTTCCCTTCCACCATTCTCCCCCAGCTCTGTGCCCCCCTGCAACCATTCTCCCCAAGCTGTGTTGCCCCCTGTAGTCTTTTACATGCTACTATGTGTCTCACCCACAGCATTTCTTCCTCTGCTCTGTAGCCCCAGTGAAGCCTTTTTTTCTAGACTCTTTCACCCCCTTCCCCCACTACCTTCCTCTTCCAGATACTTGGTGGTCTATGTGCTGGTTAAGAAATATTGTCAGCTGCTTGTCAATGCCAGTTGAGTGGTTGAAAGTTCCACTGCAGTCACCTTTCCTTGAGCCTGCTCCTAAGCTTTTCTCTGCATTCTTGCTGCTTTTCTGAAGACTCATAGCTCTTTCCTGCAGGAGAGCAGGCTCAGGAGAAGAAGATACCTGCAGTGCTGTAAACCATAATCATCTATACCAGCATTCAAAGTGACAACATGTTTAGTCACCATTCCCATCAATAAACATGCCCTAAAACATGACATGCAGCAATCACTGTAGAGATGCAGTGTTCTCAAAGAGGCTGCAGGAGATCATATGAACTGAGTAGCTACTGATGTCAGCCTGAAGGAGTTGCACCCTCCTTTTATTTTATAAGTACCCCAGAAACTCCCAGAAGCTATATACGTGTATGCAAAGCTGAGCTTTTGCTAAAAAGATAAAGGATTGGCCCACCCTACCTAGAACTTTCTACTGGAAAATTAAAATGCTAATGATGTCAACAAATCAATAAACAGTTGAGCAAAGTATAAGGGGATGAGCCAGCTATTAACTTTCTCAGCACACAAATTTCATGCAGGTTTTCATTAGTGAGGTTTGTACAAAAAAGTATTATTTAAAACTTGCTGTGGGGAAATCTAGGAGGCTACTGATGCAGACTTTTTCTGAAAATGCTAGTTGTATAGATATTGACCCTGGCATGTCAAGACTTTGAGCAAATGACCTGGAGCATACAGATAAGGACTTTTCACTTGATTTCCCTGATCTACATCAAGGTCAATGATTCAGAAAAGATTGCCACAGTGGGTTAAGAAAACACCCAGAGGCAAGTAACGAAAGCCCCCACACAGTAAAGACTTGTTCTATAGCTCATTTACTCTTTCTTAAGGGCATGCAAATACTTGAATGTCCATTAACTTGCCGTAGGTTCAGTTTGTTCACACATTTCTGAATTTTTCTGCGAAGTTAAAATTGAAAAAATATACAGTATTTGTCAAAAACCCATTGTATTGACAGAATTACATTGAGGGTCATTAAGGCAAGGTTCTGCATGTTGTATTTTAGTGCATTGTTATGCATTTACACTGAATTGAACTGGGTTTTTAATAATGACTGTAAAACATGCACATACTTTAACTTACTATAAAAAGCATATGTTCTTTTTACATACCCTAAACATTTGTTGGTGCCACAAAACTACCAACAACTTATATAATGCACTAGCATCTTACACCATTAGATCCTTTCAACTGTAAATTTATGTTACATTCAAGAGTTGCCCTGAAAGGTTATGTAATAGTATAGGGACAGTGCAAAGGCATATTAAACAGGAGACAGAGGAACTAAGGGGTACATATAGCATACATTTAGGGTTATCAAATATACACCTAGAAATACCAGGTGCTTATGCGTGTATTTAATTGAATTTATCCTTTTAAAAATAACTATTGTCTTAAAACAACTATTGTTTTAAAAGTGATTTATGCATTTCTTATCAATCCATGTATTGATTGGTATAGTTCAGTAGTTACAGTTTGTCAAAGAAATGTGTATGTGTTATAGAAAGTGGTTCATGCAATCCCCATCAATTTGTGTATGGATAGGTGCAATCAATTTCTTTCTTAGTGCATTAGTATGTATAAGCCTGATGATTTTTAGCTATTGTTTTTAAGTAATACTGATATATAGTCAGTTTCTTATTTAGAAGTTATGTATGTATAAGTCTTTAAGCTTTAAAATGTGTGTATGTGTTTAATAAAGTGGTTCATACAATCCTAATTGATCTGTGCATGGATGATGTTTTGCGCCCCCATTCCCCAGAGTTGCCCCTTTTTGTGTTTGGCAGCTTTGAAATGGTGAGTTATAAATTGAGTGATCCTAATCCTGATAGGTTTGAACAAGGATACTGTGGAGGTGGGTTGGGATGCATATATTAAGCCTATATAACATTGTGTGGTCAGTCAGTATGCCCAGCGAAGAGGAGTTTGTGCTTGCTGATGTTACACGCTGTTGTCCAGGTCAGACAGGGGCGTCTCTGTTTCTAGCTGGTATCTGTATTTCATATATGTGGATGTTTTTATAATAAAAGTTTTAATATTACACGATGGCCTGTTTCACACAAACTTCAGCTTATAAGAGCTGTGTGAACAGTAAGCATTGACAAAGCATTTTCAGAACTTTCAGCAAGTTTTGTTGAACTTGAAGCTTTTACAGTGCCATTCATCTCCAGTTTGCAAATGTTGAACACAGATCCTAATGGAAGTGTTTATTGCTACTTTAAACAAGCTGTGCAGATGTCATCAGAAGTCATTGCTTCTTCATGTAGCACTGGAACCAGAAGTTTTAGGTAGTTTTGACTTTGACACCTGATTTTTCTATCCAGTGGCAATTAAAATGTCAAAAACAGAGGGCACTTCAAAACCACAACCCACATCCCTGGACCCCATTTGCATCCTTGTAACCCCAATTATTCCAGAAATATTCAAAATATACAGTACTGTGCAAAAAGTTTTAAGTAGGTGTTAAGAAATGCTTTCAAAAATATATATTTAAATTGTTTATTTTTATTTTTTTATCAATTTACAAAAGTGAGTGAACAGAAGAACAATCTAAATCAATATTTGGTATGACTACCCTTTGGCTTAAAACCAGTATCAATTCTTACACTTGCACAAAGACAATGATTTACTAGGATTAGAGTCAGGTGTATAATTAACAAATTATATCCAGCAGGTGATAATGATCATCATATTCATATGTAGGTTGAAACACGGTCATTAACTGACCAAAGGGCTAGAAAGCAGTACGATATGAGTGTCTGCAGGCAATAGTAAAGCATGGTGGAGGTCCCTTGCAAGTTTGGGGATGCCTTTCTGCAAATGTTGTATTATTTGGTGAAGATTAATGATGTCCTCAATGCTGAGAAGTACAGGCAGGTACTTATCTGTCATGCCATACCATCTGGGAGGTGTGTGACTGACCTCAAATTTAGTCTGCAGTAGAAAAATGACCTCAAACATACAGCCAAAGTCATTAAGAGCTATCTTCAGTGCAAAGAAGGACAAGGAGTCCTAGAAGTGATGGTTTGGTCTCTACAGAGCCCTGATCTCAGCAAAATAGACTCTGCCTGGGATTACATGAAGAAACAGAAGGATTTGAGGCAGCCCACATCCACAAGATCTGTGGTTATTTTTCAAAGATGTTTGGAACATCCTACCTGCTGAGTTCCTTCAAAAACTGTGTACAAGTGTACCTAGTAGAATTGATGCTGTTTTGAAGGCAAAGGGTGGTCTCACAATATTGATTTGAGTTGGATTTCTCTTCTTTTGATTTACTTTCCATTTTGTTAATTGATACAAATATTTTTTTTTTTTTTTTTTTTAATACAAAACGATTTTATTGAAAAATTTAGCAAAATACAAAGGATCAACATGACAGTCGTACAGAAAACAATGAGGAGTACATATACATGTTTTTAGGATGGTATAGTAAATGGGAAAGGCAAGAGGTCGGACAGATGGGGGACCCGGGTAGAAACCAACCGAGGTATGAGCTTGGCTTCTGTCAGGATGAGTGATGTTTATCCCTCAGGTCCCCATTTTGGAGCTTACCAGTACATGCAATCCATAGGCTGAATGCACCAAGGAAACCGAAAAAACTAACAGGTGCACAACAGGGCAAACAGGAGCAACAGGGTTTACAGAATAGAGGCGAGGAGTGCAGAATCCTTAAGTGTAGGGGAGCATAATACAGCTGCACGGGGAGGGGGGTTACAGACCCGGGGTCCAGGACCTCCATTTCTGCTCATGGATAGGGTGTGTGTCCATAATCGTGTGGAACACTTTCTCCATCAGTTGGATAGCCGTCATGCGTTTCAGGACTTGGTCCTATGGGACCCCTGGAGTGCGCCAGAATAGGGCAATAGGCCAATGGACCGCGCTAAACAGAGTGTGAGCGAGTTTTTGATCAGGGGGAGAGGCCCCTGGGATATCAGCAAAAAACAGGCACATCTGGTAGGTAAGTGTGAGCGAGATGCCCGTGATTTCGGCAACTTAGTCGGTCACCCGTTGCCAAAGAGTTCATAGTGAGCCACAGCTACAAAATATATGTAAGTGGGTGCCTTTCTCGGGGCATCCTCTAAAGCAGTCCTCTGTGACTGAGGGGAAAAAATTGTGGCTTTTGGCAGGAGTATAGTACCACCTAGTGTGGAGCTTAACTACTGTTTTCCTCACAGTCACAGATGTTGTGCATTTATGCATGTTGGAGATGCGGGTCAGCCATTCCTCAGGGGAGGCCTCTTCGCTCGTTTCGGCCTCCCACTGAAGAATTGCCGAAGACTTATCTGAGAGGCCGAGGCCTCCCAGATAACTATATAACAGAGAGATTGTACCCCTATCTCTAGAGGCAGGGCCACATAGATCTTCAAATGTGGGTTGAGGATTAGCCTTTACATGGGGGAAGTGAGAGTCAAAGAAGTGCCGGACCTGGAGGTATCTAAAAAAATTATGTTCTAGGAAGGGAGTGAGAGGCTTCTAAGGATAGGAAGGAGCAGATCACCCTGCCCTCCTTAAGCGATTTAAGGGTGATCAGGTCCCCCACCATCCAAAGGGCAAAGGAGCTTTGGTTCAAAAATGCTGCTGGAAAAGAGGGGTCTCCGATAAAGGAAGCATGTTTGGGGTGGGGGGGGAGGAGGGAGAACTTCTGTTTATATAAGGACCATAGGTACAGGGATTGAGCAACCACAGCATTCAGTGGTGAAATATCATTTGGGCGGATCGACTTTGCCCAAAGTAGGCCTGGAAGGTAGAAGGGGGATATTGAGGCCCGTTCAAAATGGAGCCACGGTATACCGTGTGAGGGCACATGCCACTGGGCTAACTGTAGGAGTCTAGCTGCAAGATAATAGAGCCAGAGGTTTGGCAGACCAAGACCTCCTAGGGGCCGTGATTGATAAATCATCTGCTTACCCAAATGGGGTTTTTTGTTGTGCCAGACAAATGTGTTCACTTCGCGCTGAACCTGCTCAATCGACTGCTTGGATATATAGTTGGGGAGGGCTCCAAAAAGAAATAGCAATTTGGGCAGTATGGACATTTTAACAGCTTGTATTCTGCCTAGGAAGGTGATGTGAAAGGAGTTCCAGGAGTGTAATAACTGTTTGATGCGGTGAAGGCTGGGGGGTAATTAGCCTGGTAAAGTTTGTGCATGGTAGGGGCTAGTTTGATCCCAAGGTAGGGTAGGGTCGGGCTATCAGTAGGGAACCCAAAATTAGCTTGGATCAGGGCAGAGGTACTAGGGGGTAAATTGATGGCGAGGGCCGAACATTTTGATAGGTTGACAGGCCCGAGATCTCATGAAATTTATGAAGGGTAAGTATCAGGTTAGGAATGGAGATTATTGGGTCTGGGAGGAACATCAGGATATCGTCTGCGTATAGACTCAGTTTAAACTCATGCTCCTCTTTAGAGTAGCCTCTAATGTTGTGGTCTAGCCTAATGGCTTGGGCGAGGGGTTCATTGGCCAGGGCAAATAAAATGGGGGGATAAGGGGCACCCTTGTCTAGTACCTCTGCCCAAAGTGAAGTAATTAGAATTGCACCCAGGGAGCCTTATTCTAGTTTTGGGGTTGTGGTATAATGCTCGGAACCCATGAGTGAAGTGTTGTAGCTTCCCCTATCTAAAAAAAACAAAACAAATTAAAAGAAAAATGTAATTAAGATGTGGACAATTAAAGAGCTATCTATCAATCAGTTCTTACAAACAGATGCTGATGCTGATATGTGCATACAAGCAAGGCACATAATAAAATGTATCCCCATCATTACAATTAAAAAAACTCAAGCATAATTTATTAAAGCTAAACTACAAGAAATATCTGTATTTCATATTTACATTGGTCAAGTTTGGCACAATGTAGGTATGCATATCTCATAACTAATGGTCCATTGGTAAATCTGAAGATTACTGTAGCATATGGTGCTAATACAGTGATAGCCCCAATCCTTTGGGTCTTGCTTGAGTTCTGTGCTTACCCACTGCACACAGAACACAGGGGGTTGTTTTGTCCGCACCACTATTCATAGTATTTGAAGTGCATTTTTTTACAAGGCATTCTTTAATTGGACAGGATGGAACTCATGACAGCTCTGCTACTTTCTTCTCCTCATTTAATCATAAAATGTATTGAATTCATTGAAAAAAATACAATGGATTCTATGAATAGTGTTAATGCCAAGTGAGCAACCTGCGTGTGCATTATCTGAGCAGGTTCCAGAAGATCATTTTTGTCACTGTAGTAGTGTTGACTAGGGATGGGCCCGGTGCTCGATGCGAACCCACGTTCGCATCGAGCACCGGGCGTTCGCTCGCTCGGCGAGCCCAGAACTATTTTGGCCGCGCGCATCACGTTCGTGGGCGGCGAGCGGCCCCGCAATGCATTGCGGCCGGCGCGGCCGGCGCAGTGCATTGCTGGCTGATGATTGGCCAAGCATGCACTGTGACCCCGCATGCTTGGCCAATCACAGCCCCGGAAACTCGAAGAGCCATAATTGGCTACAGGCAGGACGCCTGTAGCCAATTACAGCTCAGGGGCTGTAGTACACGCCCCCCCTATAAAAGGCCGCCACGCCGTCTGCGCCGGTCACATGCTGTTCCGGCGCAGATAGAGCAGGCTAGATCTGTGACACTCTGCTGGATTTAGTTAGTTAGAGAGATTTACTTAGAGAGATTGAGTTAGATAGATTCATTCATTTAGATTGATTTAGAAAGAGGGGCTTGTAGTGTGTTCGTGGCAGGCAGGCAGAGCTCCTATATTTTGTTCCCAGAAGCACCTATAGGACTTGTAGTGTGTTCGTGGCAGGCAGGCAGAGCTCCTATATTTTGTTCCCAGAAGCACCTATAGGACTTGTAGTGTGTTCGTGGCAGGCAGGCAGAGCTCCTATATTTTGTTCCCAGAAGCACCTATAGGACTTGTAGTGTGTTCGTGGCAGGCAGGCAGAGCTCCTATATTTTGTTCCCAGAAGCACCTATAGGACTTGTAGTGTGTTCGTGGCAGGCAGGCAGAGCTCCTATATTTTGTTCCCAGAAGCACCTATAGGACTTGTAGTGTGTTCCTGGCAGGCAGGCAGAGCTCCTATATTTTGTTCCCAGAAGCACCTATAGGACTTGTAGTGTGTTCGTGGCAGGCAGGCAGAGCTCCTATATTTTGTTCCCAGAAGCACCTATAGGACTTGTAGTGTGTTCGTGGCAGGCAGGCAGAGCTCCTATATTTTGTTCCCAGAAGCACCTATAGGACTTGAAGTGTGTTAGTCCCATCACACAGAGATCATATATTTTGTTCCCAGAAGCACCTATAGGACTTGAAGTGTGTTAGTCCAATCACACAGAGATCATATATTTTGTTCCCAGAAGCACCTATAGGACTTGAAGTGTGTTAGTCCAATCACACAGAGATCATATATTTTGTTCCCAGAAGCACCTATAGGACTTGAAGTGTGTTAGTCCCATCACACAGACCTATATTTTCTTCCCAGAAGCACCTATAGGACTTGAAGTGTGTTAGTCCAATCACACAGAGATCATATATTTTGTTCCCAGAAGCACCTATAGGACTTGAAGTGTGTTAGTCCCATCACACAGAGATCATATATTTTGTTCCCAGAAGCACCTATAGGACTTGAAGTGTGTTAGTCCAATCACACAGAGATCATATATTTTGTTCCCAGAAGCACCTATAGGACTTGAAGTGTGTTAGTCCCATCACACAGAGATCATATATTTTGTTCCCAGAAGCACCTATAGGACTTGAAGTGTGTTAGTCCAATCACACAGAGATCATATATTTTGTTCCCAGAAGCACCTATAGGACTTGAAGTGTGTTAGTCCAATCACACAGAGATCATATATTTTGTTCCCAGAAGCACCTATAGGACTTGAAGTGTGTTAGTCCAATCACACAGAGATCATATATTTTGTTCCCAGAAGCACCTATAGGACTTGAAGTGTGTTAGTCCCATCACACAGACCTATATTTTCTTCCCAGAAGCACCTATAGGACTTGAAGTGTGTTAGTCCAATCACACAGAGATCATATATTTTGTTCCCAGAAGCACCTATAGGACTTGAAGTGTGTTAGTCCCATCACACAGAGATCATATATTTTGTTCCCAGAAGCACCTATAGGACTTGAAGTGTGTTAGTCCCATCACACAGACCTATATTTTCTTCCCAGAAGCATCTATAGGACTTGAAGTGTGTTAGTCCCATCACACAGAGATCATATATTTTGTTCCCAGAAGCACCTATAGGACTTGAAGTGTGTTAGTCCATCACACAGAGATCATATATTTTGTTCCCAGAAGCACCTATAGGACTTGAAGTGTGTTAGTCCCATCACACAGAGATCATATATTTTGTTCCCAGAAGCACCTATAGGACTTGAAGTGTGTTAGTCCAATCACACAGAGATCATATATTTTGTTCCCAGAAGCACCTATAGGACTTGAAGTGTGTTAGTCCCATCACACAGACCTATATTTTCTTCCCAGAGGCACCTATAGGACTTGAAGTGTGTTAGTCCCATCACACAGAGATCATATATTTTGTTCCCAGAAGCACCTATAGGACTTGAAGTGTGTTAGTCCCATCACACAGAGATCATATATTTTGATCCCAGAAGCACCTATAGGACTTGAAGTGTGTTAGTCCAATCACACAGAGATCATATATTTTGTTCCCAGAAGCACCTATAGGACTTGAAGTGTGTTAGTCCCATCACACAGACCTATATTTTCTTCCCAGAGGCACCTATAGGACTTGAAGTGTGTTAGTCCCATCACACAGAGATCATATATTTTGTTCCCAGAAGCACCTATAGGACTTGAAGTGTGTTAGTCCCATCACACAGAGCTCCTATATTTTCTTCTCAGCAGCACCCACAGGACTTCTAGTGTGTTAGTGGCATCACACAGAGCTCCTCTATTTTATTTGCAGAAGCACCCACAGGACTTCTAGTGTGTTAGTGGCATCACACAGAGCTCCTCTATTTTTTTTGCAGAAGCACCCACAGGACTTCTAGTGTGTTAGTGGCATCACACAGAGCTCCTCTATTTTCTTTGCAGAAGCACCCATAGGACTTCTAGTATGTTAGTGGCATCACACAGAGCTCCTATATTTTCTTCTCAGCAGCACCCACAGGACTTCTAGTGTGTTAGTGGCATCACACAGAGCTCCTATATATTCTTCTCAGCAGCACCCACAGGACTACCGACTACAATGGCTGGAAGACCGCCAAGGGGAGGCAGAGCGTGCAGAGCCAAGAACACAGGGCAGGCAGGCTCTGTTTCTAGTGGACGTGGCCGTGGACGTGGACGTGGTCGTGCATCGTCATCAGCACGTGGCCATGGGACACGCGCGTCTTTGTTTTCGGCAGCTGGACATGTGGAGCCGCATCATGCTGAAGGCTTGGTAGAATGGATGACCAAGCCCTCCTCATCCTCCTCATCCTCTCTCACCCAGGCTCAGGGTACTGGCAGAGCATCATCAGCCACCCCTTCCCTAGACCCACCATGTCCTCCTGAGGAGTCCCCCGAACTCTTTGAGCACAGTGTTGGGTACATGCTCCAGGAGGATGCCCAACGATTCGAAGGCTCGGATGATGATACCCAGCTTGAGGAATCTGGCAGTACTGTTCCACCAGCTGCAGCTTACTGCCAGGTTTGCTCTAGTGGTGAAGAGGGAGGGGATGATGAGGTCACTGACTCCACGTGGGTGCCTGAAGGGAGAGAGGATGAGGAGGAGGACGAGGAGGAGGAGGATGCGGCGTCACATGTCCAACGAGGCAGGGTGCCCCCTGGAGGCCAGGTAGAGGCCAGCACAGCAACTGTACAACACCGCAGAGCTCCGCCTGTGCAGGGCGCTGCCTCTGCACGTTATCAGAAAAGTTCTTTGGTGTGGGCCTTTTTTGAGACGAGTGCAGCAGATCGCACCACTGCTATTTGCAATATTTGTCTCAAGCGTATCTCGCGTGGCCAAAACATCAGCCGCTTGGGCACCACAAGCATGACCAGACATATGGCGACCTGCCATGCAGCTCGTTGGCAGGCACACATAAAAGACCCACACCAAAGAACTAAGCGGACCTCTCCTTGCTCCTCCTCAGCTGGGATCTCCATCCCCACTACACCTTCAGTCCTCTCTGAAAGCTGCTCTGAGAGGACTGAAGGTGTAGAATTAGGTGTGTCACAACCAAGTACTTGCAGTACACCGACGTCCGATTGCAGCAGGCAAATTTCCCTGCCCCAGCTGCTGGACCGTAGAAAGAAGTACACTCCCAGCCATCCACATGCCCAGCGGTTGAATGCTAGCCTGGCTAAATTGCTAGCACTTCAACTGCTGCCTTTTCAGTTGGTAGACTCGGCCCCCTTCCGTGAGTTTGTTCAATGTGCGGTTCCTCAGTGGCAGGTTCCCAAACGCCACTTTTTCTCACGGAAGGCGATTCCGTCTCTCTACCGGCATGTGGAGGGCAATGTCCATGCCTCGCTGGACAGGGCGGTCAGCGGTAAGGTGCATATTACCGCTGACTCATGGTCCAGCAGGCATGGACAGGGACGGTACCTTTCTTTCACGGCCCATTGGGTCACTCTATTGGCAGCTGGGAGGGATGCAGGACAAGGTGCAGTAGTGTTGGAGGTTGTTCCGCCACCACGCCTCCAAAACGCTACTACTGCTACTGGTTGTGACACACCTCTCTCCTCCACCCCCTCCTCTTCTTCTTCCTCCAGTGCTCTGTCCTTGGAACCAGCGGTGCTCCGTAGGCGTACAAGGGGCTACGCAAGTACGCAGGCAAAAAGATGCCATGCCGTGCTTGCGCTGGTGTGTTTGGGGGACAGGAGCCACACTGGGCCAGAGGTTCTGGCAGCTCTGCAGGGGCAGGCCGAGAGGTGGTTGACGCCACGTCAGCTTAAGCCAGGAATGGTCGTTTCTGACAATGGCACCAACCTCCTCTCCGCCCTGTGACAGGGGCAGCTCACCCATGTGCCCTGCATGGCTCACGTCCTCAACCTGGTGGTGCAGCGGTTCTTGGGCAGGTTCCCAGGCTTACAGGATGTCCTGAGGCAGGCCAGGAAAGTCTGTGTGCATTTCCGCCGATCTTATAATGCCAGTGCTCGGCTGACTGAGCTGCAAAAGGAGCTGAACCTGCCCAAGAACCGCCTAATATGTGACATGCCCACCAGGTGGAACTCAACGTTGGCCATGCTGCAGCGACTGCACACGCAGCAGAGGGCCATCAATGAGTACCTTTGCGACTACGGCACCAGGACAGGGTCAGGGGAGCTTGGTTTTTTTCCCCACGTCAGTGGAGCATGATCAGGGATGCATGCACTGTCCTCTCACCATTTGAGGAGGCCACGAGGATGGTGAGCAGTGACAGTGCATGCATCAGTGACACTGTCCCTCTTGTCCACCTGTTGGAGCATACGCTGCGTGGGATAATGGACAGGGCACTTGAGGCAGAACAGAGGCAGGAAGAGGAGGACTTCCTTGCCTCTCAAGGCCCCCTTTATCCGGACAGTGTTCCTCCTGTCCCACCCATCACACAGGAAGAGGATGAGGAGGAGGAGGAGGAGGAGGAGGATTGTGTGAGCATGGAGGTGGAGCCTGGCACTCAGCATCAGCAGCAGCAGTCTTTTAGGGATGATGTACAGTCCCAACAAACCAGTGGACTTGTACGTGGCTGGGAGGAGGTGGCTGGCGATCATGTCATCCTCAGTGACCCAGAAGACTCCGGACCGAATGCCTCAGCTAACCTACGCTGCATGGCCTCCCTGATCCTGCAAAGCCTGCGGAAGGATCCTCGTGTTCTTCGGATCAAGGAGAGGGACCATTACTGGCTGGCCACTCTCCTTGATCCGCGGTACAAGGGTAAGGTTGCGGACCTTATCTTGCCGTCGCAGAGGGAGCAGAGGATGAGACATCTCAGGGAGGCCTTGCAGAAAGGTCTGTGCAACGCGTTCCCAGAAACTGGGAGGCTACAAACTCTGGTCCTGGGCGACGAGTAGCTGAGGCTTCGGTCAGTAGCAGAAGGAGCAGTGGGGAAGGTGGACGTCTGACCGATGCGTTCAGACAATTTTTTAGTCCGCAGCCCCAAGGTATGATCGGTTCCAGCAACCATCGCCAGCGTCTGATATACATGGTGCAGGAATACCTTGGGGCAAGGTCAGACTTGGACACCTTTCCCACCGAAAATCCTCTGGCTTACTGGGTCCTGAGGATGGATCACTGGCCAGAGCTTGCACAGTATGCAATTGAGCTACTGGCCTGTCCTGCCTCCAGCGTTCTGTCCGAACGCACATTCAGTGCTGCTGGAGGATTTGTGACTGATCATAGGGTGCGCCTGTCCACCGCCTCGGTTGATCGACTGACCTTCATCAAAATGAATCAGTCTTGGATCACCACCAGCTACCAGGCACCTGAGGCGGATATAACCGAATAATTTTTAATGTCACATCACATCCCTTCAAGACTGCCTATGCTGATGCTGAGTGACTGTCCTCTTATGTTCACTGACTATCCTCTTCCTCCTCCTCAATGATCCATGCCACCACACCAGTGCCTAAGGCACAATTTTTCAGCCCCTGTTTAACAGGGGCGTGTACATACAATTTTTATAAAAAAATGCTTCGCAACACTGTGCTCCAAGTACAGTATCTGTGAGGGGTTGCAGTGTTGTGGCACCAGCACCAGTGCCTAAGGCACAATTTTTCAGCCCCTGTTTAACAGGGGCGTGTACTTACAATTTTTTAAAAAATGCTTCGCAACACGTGTGACTGCTGTGCTCCAAGTACAGTATCTGTGAGGGGTTGCAGTGTTGTGGCACCAGCACCAGTGCCTAAGGCACAATTTTTCAGCCCCTGTTTAACAGGGGCGTGTACATACAATTTTTATAAAAAAATGCTTCGCAACAATGTGCTCCAAGTACAGTATCTGTGAGGGGTTGCAGTGTTGTGGCACCAGCACCAGTGCCTAAGGCACAATTTTTCAGCCCCTGTTTAACAGGGGCGTGTACTTACAATTTTTTAAAAAAATGCTTCGCAACACGTGTGACTGCTGTGCTCCAAGTACAGTATCTGTGAGGGGTTGCAGTGTTGTGGCACCAGCACCAGTGCCTAAGGCACAATTTTTTCAGCCCCTGTTTAACAGGGGTGGGTAATTACAAATCTTGATCTAATAGTTCACAGCAGGGCCCATTCCTGCGCCCACCAAGAGTAACTATGAGGGCCTACAGTCTTGTGGCAACACCGTCCACCACCACCGCCAAAGGCCCAATTTTTCTGCCCTGTTCATCAGGTGCTTGCAATTACAAATCTTGATCTAATAACTCACAGCAGGGCCCATTCCTGCGCCCACCAAGAGTAACTGTGAGAGCTTACAGTCTTGTGGCAACACCGTCCACCACCACCACCACCACCCCCAATTTTTCTGCCCTGTTCAACAGGTGCATGCAATTACAAATTTTGATCTATTAACTCACAGCAGGGCCCATTCCTGTGCCCACCAGTCTTGTGGCTACACCAACATCTAATAGGGCAAATTTCTGCAGAGTATATACGCCAGGCCCCTACTTTCATACATCCAACTTACAAACGACTCCTACTTGCAAATGGAAAGAGAAAACAGGAAGTGAGAGGAAATCTACCCCTAGGAAGGGAAATTCTATCCTGTTAGATTTAATTTGGGAAAAAGGTATCTCCTCTCTACTGATACTTTATCACCAATCCTTGTTTCAATTAAAACCCCACTTTTTCCAAAAACATTTGTCATTGGGACGGAAAGTGAGGTGACATGTTCTGAACAGATGTGCAAAGACAGCAAATGTTACAGGGGTGATAACCCCTCCCTATGTTCTCCAAAAAGCTTAAAAATAGATTTTTTTGGGATGGAGCTACACTTCATAATGTACCTGTTCAGATTCTACTTAAGAACAAACCTAAAGCCGCAAGTGGTTTTAAATGGCTTCTTTTTTTCCTTTAAAAATGTCATTTTGTGCAAGGACAGTTCTAAACACGGGAAACACATGCCACTTCACAGGCATACTTTAGACACCCCCCAGGTACCATATTTAAAGGAAAATTTCACTTTTTTTTTTTTTCACTTTATGCATCATTAACCACTTCAATACCCGCCCATTGTCATATGACGCCCACAAGGTGGATCTACCATCCTGGGTGGGCGTCATATGACGTCCTCGGGTTCCCGGCCGCCTGGGGGGCGCGCGCGCGCCGGCGGCGGCGCGCGCGCGCGCCCGCGGCATCGCTCGGGACCCGGTGCGAGTGCCCGGCGGCCGCGATGTCCGCCGGGCACCCGCGATTGCCCGTTAAAACAACGGGACCGGGCGGGACCGTGGAGCTGTGTGTGTAAACACACAGCTCCACGTCCTGTCAGCGGGGAGGAGACCGATCATGTGATCCCAGTAAAGAGGATCACATGATCGGTCTCCTCCCTTAAGTCCCCTCCCCCTACAGTTAGAATCACTCCTATTAGGGACACACATTAACCCCTCCAGCGCCCTCTAGTGTTAACCCCTTCCCTGACAGTCACATTTACACAGTAATCATTGCAATTTTATAGCAACGATCGCTGTGTAAATGTGAATGGTTCCAAAAAATGTGTCAAAAGTGTCCGAAGTGTCCGCCGCAATGTCGCAGTCACGAAAAAAAAATCGCAAATCGCCGCCATTACTAGTAAAAAAAAAAAAAAAAATAATTCAATAAATCTATCCCCTATTTTGTAGACGCTATAACTTTTGCGCAAACCGATCAATATACGCTTATTGCGATTTTTTTTACCAAAAATATGTAGAAGAATACGTATCGGCCTAAACTGAGGAAAAAAATTGTTTTTTTTTAAAAAAATGGGATATTTATTATAGCAAAAAGTAAAAAATATTGTGTTTTTTTTCAAAATTGTCGCTCTTCTTTTTGTTTATAGCGCAAAAAATAAAAACCGCAGGGGCGATCAAATACCACCAAAAGAAAGCTCTATTTGTGGGAAAAAAAGGACGTCAATTTTGTTTGGGTGTAACGTCGCACGACCGCGCAATTGTTAGTTAAAGCGACGCAGTGCCGAATCGCAAAAAGTGCTCTGGTAAGGAAGGGTTTTAAAAAGCCCTGT
>CM053026.1:364787010-364817103 GCA_028564925.1 Lithobates sylvaticus | reverse complement strand
AGTAAAGAATACACCGCTGCTAGAGACAAATGTGGATTGGTCAGCATTAATATGATGTCATCGGCGAACAGGCTAATCTTGTGGTTGTATTCTCCCACTAGAAAACCTGAAATTAGTTTGGAACTTCAAATGCTTTCTGCCAATAGATAGGTTAAAGATGAGGGGTGATAGGGGCATCCTTGATTTGTGCCATTTGACATATGAAAGGAGGTGTAGAGCATTTCTCCTATGTAAACTCGGCAGAAGGGGCAGAGTATAGTGCCATTATGGTGGATAGTCCTTGAATCCGAATTTGATAAGAACCTCTTTCATGTATCCCCAGTTAACCCTATGTAAATATATGCATTGATGCTCTTTGTGGCGTCATTCACTAAGTTCCGCCCATTGAGGTCGCCTAATGCGGCCTCACATTAATACAGTTCTGCGCATGTTCGATGCACGTAACGATGCGTCGTTCGGCGCCACTCATCAAGCCCCGCCTATGGAGGTCGCGCCAGGTGGCTCACCCTAATTGGTTGTCCGCCGGTTGGGAGGGTAGTTTAAGCGAAGTGTGTTCGCCGCTACCAGTCTGATGCCGGCCAGTGTCCAGGCAGGTTTGGGTCTTCATTCAATGGGCCAGTGTTGATTACTATACAGGTATGCTTTAATTTACACTTTGTGCACTTGTTTCTTGGGCTTGAGCGTTAATGTGCTCACTAAACTCTAGAATTGTTTATTTGAATAGACTTTCTCTCTATTCTTATTTGCATTCAGATTGATATCAACACCAAATTGTTTGCATACAGCTCTACCTGAAGAATCTTTCAATTCAGTAGATTAACACCTTCTCTAACTTGAGGTTATCTAGGTCAGAATCTCTTTATTTGGGTTCAATTTACTGAAATAAATCGCTCAAAATATTAACCAGAGTGTGACTGCTGTCACCATTGGTGATGATTAATGTATTTATTATAACTTAGCTCATTGAGATTCCTGTCTCCATCTCCACTTTTTCAGTAATTGTTTATTGGTCAGACACCCTCCTGCTGTCCTTGGATGCTTAACTGGGGCCCTGGATTGTTGAAGTGAGACTTATATTGCCTGTCTACATGTGGACGCTGGCTTGTGAAATCAATTTTGATTGATTCCATTAAAACATCGGGTTATGCCCATGTGTGGATTTCCATGACATTGGTAAGCCATCTGCTGGACACAATGTATTCATTCTGTATGGTTCTTATTAGAGTTGAGCGGACACCTGGATGTTCGGGTTTGGCCGAACTTCGGAAAAAAGTCCGGGTTCGGGACCGAACTTGACCCCGAACTCCGAACCCCATTGAAGTCAATGGGGACCCGAACTTTTGAACACTAAAATGGCTGTAAAAAAGTAATGGAAAGGGCTAGAGGGCTGCAAATGGCAACAAAATGTTGTTCAGAGCATGGCAAGTGCTCTGCAAACAAATGTGTATAGGGAAATAACTTAAAATAACATAAAAAAAATTAAAAATAATAATAAAATGCTGGAGGCCCCCTTCTCAGCAGAAGAGGTACAGGAATTCATTAAGAACCTCAGAAACTCAACGGCACGATGCCGCACATATGGTGGGAATACCCCAGAGTACGCAAAAAAATATTCAATTTAATGGATAAGTTAGTGGGAAAATAAAATATTTGGAAATAAAAAAAAAAAAAAAAATAATAATCTTGACCTAGGAGGACGAGGTCCATATGGAGTAGGAGGTTGAGGTGGCAGTGGATGTGGCGGTGTAGGTGTAAGCGGCGGTGGAGGAGGACGAGGTAGCCAACACTGGTTCAAAAATACAAAAATGGCTGGGTAAGGCTAGTGGTGAATGATGTGTCGAATTCTGTCCCCCGTCGCATAGTGTCGCCCTGTACTGCGCTTGCTCAGTACGTAGGACAAGGGGATTTCGAAACTCTCCGAAGACGATGCGCGGTGACTCCATGTTCAAGCCACATCATCCGAGGTTGAAGCCTAGCCAAGCGAGCCCGTGAGGGGCCCTGTTACTATGTGCTACCGTATGTCCACTTGGATGGTGGGGCTTGAACCTGCACTCACTGCCCAGGCGACGTTCATCTTTGGAGATTTTGTGAATCTCCTTGTCCTCCGTACTGCGCAAGCACTGCGCCTGCACAGTAAGGGGCCGGACACTAGCCGATGGCCAGACAGTTTTTGTCAGAACACCGGTATACGTGTCTATTCTGCACAAGGTACAGACAAGTCCTGTGGGATCCATGCCTGGTTCATTTTAATGAACGTGAGCTTGTCCACATTGGCTCTGGACAGGCGGCTGCGCTTGTCTGTGATAACGCCCCCTGCCGTGCTAAATACATGTTCAGATAATACACTGGCGGCAGGGCAGGCCAGCACCTCCAAGGCGTAAAGGGCAAGCTCAGGCCATGTGTCCAATTTGGAGACCCAGAAGTTGAAGGGGCAGACCCGTCATTCAGTACGTGTACGCGTGTGCACACATACTGCTCCACCATGTTGGTGAAATGCTGCCTCCTGCTAAGACGTTCCATCTCAGCTGGTGGTGCTGGTTGTTGTGGCATGCTGACAAAGCTTTTTCACATTTCGGCCATACTAACCCTGCCTTCCGAGGTGCTGGCGGAGCCCCGGCTGCGTTGGCGACCTCTTCCTCCTCCTCTGCCTTCGCCTTGTGCTTCCACCGTACCCCCGCTTCCAAGTGGGAATGCCACCAGCAGCGCGTCTACCAGCGTGCGCTTGTACTCGCGCATCTTACGATCATGCTCCAGTGAGGTAATTAAGGACGGCACGTTGTCCTTGTAATGGGGAACCAGCAGGGTGGCCACCCAATAATCAGCACCAGTTAAAATGTGGGCAACTCGGCGGTCGTTGCGGAGACACTGCAGCATGTAATCGCTCATGTGTGCCAGGCTGCCCAGAGGCAAGGAAAAGCTGTCCTCTGTGGGAGGTGTATCGTCTGTGTCCTCTGTATCCCCCTAGCCACGCACCAGTGATGGACATGAGCTGGTCTGGGTGCCACCCTGCTGTGAACATGGTTCCTCCTCCTCCATCTCCTCCTCATCCTCCACCTCGTCATCCTCCAGAAATGTGCCCTTGCTGCCAGACAATTGCGTACCCGGCGCTTGTTGGTGCAGGAACCCATCCTCGTAGCCACTTGTAAATGACTGCCCTGAAAGCCTTGGAAATGAACCCTCTTCCTCCTCCTCCTCCTCCTCATCCTGTGCCACATCCTCTTCCATCATCGTCTGAAGAGTTTTTTCAAGGAGGCATAGAACTGGGATAGTAACACTGAGAACGGCGTCATCGGCACTGGCCATGTTGGTGGAGCACTAGAAACAGCGCAACAAGGCACACAGGTCTCGCATGGAGGCCCAGTTATTGGCGGTGAAGTGGTGCTGTTCCGCAGAGCGACTCACGTGTGCGTGCTGCAGCTGAAGCTCCACTATCGCCTGCTGCTGCTCGCACAGTCTGGAAAGCATGTGCAAGGTGGAGTTCCACCTTGTGGGCACATCACATATGAGACGGTGAGCGGGAAGGCCGAAGTTACGCTGCAGCGCTGACAGGCGAGCAGCAGCAGGGTGAGAACGCCGAAAGTGCGCACAGACGGCCCACACTTTCTGCAGCAGCTCTGGCATATCGGGTTAATTCTTAAGGAACCTCTGGACCACCAAGTTCAGCACATGCGCCAGGCAAGGGATGTGCGTCAAACCGGCAAGGCCCAGAGCTGCTACGAGATTTCGCCCATTATCGCACACCACCAGGCCGGGCTTGAGGCTCACTGCCACCAACCACTCATCGGTCTGTTGTTCCATGTCCCTCCACAACTCCTGCGCGGTGTGGGGTTTTTCCCCCAAACAGGAAAGTTTTAAAACTGCCTGCTGTCGTTTAGCCCTGGCTGTGCTGAAGTTGGTGGTGAAGGTGTTATGCTGACCGGATGAGGAGGCGGTAGAGGATGAGGAGGCGGATTAGGAGGAGTTAGCAACAGGAGGCAAACTGAAGTGCCCTGCAATCCTCGGTGGTGGAAGGACATGCGCCAAAGTGCTATCCGCCTCAGGCCCAGCCGCCACTACATTTACCCAGTGTGCTGTTAGGGAGATATAACGTCCCTGACCGTGCTTACTGGTCCACGCATCCGTAGTTAGGTGGACCTTGCCACAGATGGCGTTGCGCAGTGCACACCTGATTTTGTCCCCCACTTGGTTGTGCAGGGAAGGGATAGCTCGTCTGGAAAAGTAGTGGCGGCTGGGCACGACGTACTGTGGGACAGCCAATGACATCAGCCTTTGAAAACTCTGCGTCTCCACCAGACGGAATGACAGCATTTCAAAGGCGAGGAATTTTGAAATGCTGGCATTCAGGGCCAGGGATCGCGGGTGGCTAGGGGGGTACTTCCTCTTCCGCTCCAGTGTTTGGGAAATAGAGAGCTGAACGCTTCCATGGGACATTGTGAAAGGTTGGTGACCCAGGTGGTAGTGTTGCTGGCAGATCCTCTGTTTGCGGGTTGGCAGGTGTCACTGTCACTACAGAGGTGGATGAAGAGGCCGAGACTGCAGCAGAAGAGGAAGCAGGAGGAGCCAGAGACCTCTCTTGCTTTTTGAGGTGTCTACTCCACTGCATCTCGTGCTTTGCACTTAGATGCCTGGTCATGCAGGTTGTGCTCAGGTTGAGAACGTTTATGCCTCGCTTCAAGCTCTGATTGCACAGCGTGCAAACCACTCTTGTCTTGTCATCAGCACATTGTATGAAGAAGTGCCATGCTAGGGAACTCCTTGGACCTGGCTTTGGTGTGCTTGGTCCCTTGCTGCGTTGGGCAGTAGCAGACGTACTGTCTAGGGGACGGACGCTCCGCTTTTGCACCCTGCTCCCTCTTCTGCTGTGCTGGTGGCTCTGTGTGACCACTGCCTCTTCCTCCGAACTACACTGGTCACCTGCATGACGTTGATTCCATGTGGGGTCAAGGACCTCATCGTCCTCCACATCATCTTCCACCCAGTCTTCACCCCTGCCCTCCTTGTCGGTCTGCACAGTGGCGAAAGCAGCAGCAGTTGGCACCTGTGTTTCGTCATCATCCGAGACGTGCTGCGATGGTCCTCCCATGTACTCATCATGAAACATAAGTGGTTGGGCATCGGTGCACACAATCTCTTCCACTTCTGGGGCAGGGCTAGGTGGATGGCCCTGGGAAACCCTGCTAACAGAGTCATCAAAAAGCAGAAGAGACTGCTGCATGATTTGGGGCTCAGACTGATTGGCTGATTTGCAAGGGGGTGAGGTGAAAGACTGATGGACATCGGCTGCAGGTGCCAACTCTGAACTTTCATCAGGAGACTGGGTGGGAGACAATGTGAAGGAACCGGAGGCACTGTCAGCAACCCAATCTACTATCGCCTGTACTTGTCCTGGCCTCAACATTCGTACAGCCTCATTAGGCGCGCCAAAATACTGCTGCAGGCTCTGTCGCCTACTCGCACCTGAGGAAGGTGTTTCACTAGTGCATGTAGCTGGCCACGTCCTCTCCCTGCAACAGGAGCGCCACCAGAAGCACCACGACCCGGGCCACGTCCCCTTTTTGATCATCTCCTCATATTTTCTAAATTTATGATCTCGCCCTAAATGGGTGTTTTTGTCAGTATCAGAATACACGGATAGTGTCTAAAGCATTTATGAACACACAGAAAATGCTATTGGGAAAAAAAAAAAACACTGCAAAATTTAATTTTTTTGCAATGTTTTTCCAATACCAGAATACACGGATAGTGTCTAAAGCAGGGGTCTCAAATTGGTGGCCCTCCAGCTATTGCGGAACTACAAGTGCCATCATTTTAATTTTTTGCAATGTTTTCCCAATATCAGAATAACGGATAGTGTCTAAAGCCTTTATGAACATGCAGAAAATGCTATTGGGGAAAAAAAAAAACACTGCAAAATTTAATTTTTTTGCAATGTTTTTCCAATATCAGAAGACACGGATAGTGTCTAAAGCGTTTATGAACACGCAGAAAATGCTATTGGGAAAAAAAAAAAAAAAAACACTGCAAAATTAAATTTTTTTGCAATGTTTTTCCAATATCAGAATACACGGATAGTGTCTAAAGCGTTTATGAACATGCAGAAAATGCTATTGGGAAAAAAAAAACACTGCAAAATTAAAATTTTTTTGCAATGTTTTTCCAATATCAGAATACACGGATAGTGTCTAAAGCGTTTATGAACATGCAGAAAATGCTATTGGGAAAAAAAAACACCGCAAAATTTAATTTTTTGGCAATGTTTTTCCAATATCAGAATACACGGATAGTGTCTAAAGCTTTTATGAACACGCAGAAAATGCTATTGGGAAAAAAAAAAAACACAGCAAAATTAAATTTTTTTTGCAATGTTTTTTTCCAATATCAGAATACACGGACAGTATCTAAAGTGTGTATGAACACGCAGAAAATGCTATTGGGGAAAAAAAAGCACAGCAAAATTAAATTTTTTTGCAATGTTTTTCCAATAGCAGAATACACACAGACTATGGTGTATCTCTAACTATATGCAGTGCAGTAATGGTGCACTGAGCTTGCAGGTAAAACTTTTATATTTTGTCTGGCACTGGCCTCATGGCACTGTTAAAAGACTGTGCACTGCACCCCAGCCAGGGTACAATTGATTTAGGAATCTCTTCAATAATTCTCTCTGCCTCTTTCTTTTCCTTAATAAAGAAACTCCCTACTCTACTCTAGCTATCTAGATCGCTCACTGATCTAACTAATTAGAAGAAAATTAAAGTAATGTGGACTGACTGACTGACTGACTTTATCACACTAACTCCTAAAATCCTCTCTCTTAGCAGCACAGGAACCTGTCTATAGCAAAATCCTCTCTCTTAGCAGGCATGGCTGTGATGGCTTCTAAGGGCACACTAGTGAAACTAGCGTCGATTGGCTGCCCTGCAGTTTCTAAAAGGCGCCAATACATCGCCGAACACCGGACCCAAACCCGAACTTACAGCCAATAGTTCGGGTTCGGGTCCGGGCCCCGGACACCCAAAATTCCGGTACGGACGCGAACTTTACAGTTCGGGTTCGCTCAACCCTAGTTCTTATTGACAATCTCTCTGATAGACTGTTTTGTCTATATTTTCATTTGGGTATAATTCACATATGCTATATGTTGTTTTGTACTCATTACATTAGTGTTATAGATTATTCATGTTTTTTTGTTTACTTTTAGTTTATCGTTATTCTTTACTTCAAAAAACTCCTGATGAAGCTCGGCAAGAGCGAAACATGTTGGGTGATATAAAGAACAAGCTGTCTAATAAAAAATTGTTTCAATATTTAATCATTGGTTATGTTGTTCTGTGTTTCCGTATATTGTGGAAACATATTTTAAACATTAATGTTTTGTATGTATTTGTACATTAATAAAAATATTTTTATGGACATTTTCTCCTACCCATGTTCATCACTAGCATTGTTCAAATCTTGTTTTTAGACACCTTAAAAGTCCCGGGGGTTGGTGAACCCCAAGTCCTTTTTCCTGTTTCCATAAATTTGATTGGGATGCAGTGTCTCTGTTTGACGTTCCTACCCCTATCTCCATTGTTTTGCCCCAGTTAACCCTGTCGAACGCCTCCTCTGCATCTAGCAATAGCAGCAGAGAAGGCGTTCTGTCGGTGCTGGCTGTATGGATGAAGTCTATAGCCCCATACACACGCGCGGATTATCCGAGGACCAGGTCCGTCGGATCATGTCCGTCGTACTTTGTCCGATGTTGGTGTTGCGTACACGCGGTCGGACAACGTTGTCGGAATTTCCGGTCTGCAAGAACGTTGTGACGTAAGTCGTCTTCCACGAGACTAGAAAAGGGAAGTTCAGCACCACGTCAGGCACCCGTTGGGCTCCTTCTGCTGATCCCGTGTTTATCGCGAGTTAGTCGAAGTTTGGGGACTTACGATTCGCGCTGCTCAGTTTTGTCACTCAGATCGTTACTGCTCTTCAGTTTGTGCTTGTCGTGCGTATCTGTTTATTAGTGCGTGTAGTCAGTTCGCATTTGTTGGTCATTGCGGCCTATATCTTGATATAGGACGCTTTGATTTGCACTGCTTATTGTCTGCTCGTTTCTGGTATTCATTTCGTTCTTTCAGGCCTTGCTGTTTATCGGTGTTTTCTGTTTGTCCGTTCTGATCAGCCGACCGTTTGTGAGCGATGTTTCCCGTACGTACTCGTCGCCGAGTTCGTGCTGTACGCGGAATTGGTGTCCGGCTTTTAGCTTTGAGCCAAAACCCGTCCATGAACAGAGTGACGAGGAGTATGTGACCCAAGAATTGGTTGCTTCAGCGTGATCAGTTCTCGCACATGCCTTTGCTTCGTGAGATCCGGGAGAATAATCCTGATGATTTCAGGAACTTTCTCCGGATGACGGACCCCGTTTCTCACCGTCTTTTGGCTTTGCTGACCCCTTTTATCAGCCGGCAGGATACCTGCATGAGACAAGTCCTCACTCCGGAGCAGAGGCTTGTTGCTACGTTGAGGTACTTGGCGACAGGGAGAAGCCTTCAGGATTTGAAGTTCTCTTCAGGTATCTCTCCCCAGGCCCTGGGAATCATTATTCCAGAGACCTGTTCTGCCATCATCCAGGTCCTGCAGGAGGACTATATTAAGGTAACATTTCTACTTTACTATTCCCTTCTATGTATGCTCTGTAGGGATGGGCCCGGTGCTCGATGCGAACCCACGTTCGCATCGAGCACCGGGCGTTCGCTCGCTCGGCGAGCCCAGAACTATTTGGGCCGTTCGCATAACATTCGTGTGATGCGAGCGGCCCCGCAATGCATTGCGGCCGGCGCGGCCGGCGCAGTGCATTGCTGGCTGATGATTGGCCAAGCATGCACTGTGACCCCGCATGCTTGGCCAATCACAGCGCCGGAAACTCGGAGAGCAATAATTGGCTACAGGCAGGACGCCTGTAGCCAATTAAAGCTCAGGGGCTTTAGTACACGCCCCACCATTTAAAAGGCCGCCATGCTGTTGGCGCCGGTCACATGAGTTCCGGCTTTAGGAGAGATCAGTCTGCTGATTCTGTGTCTTAGCTTGATTCATTGCTACAGAAAGATTTGCTCTTCTTTGCTAAACCATTGGCTATTTCTTTGCTAAACCATTGCTACCTAAGTCATTGATCGTTCATTGCTGCTGATTGCACAGTTAGTGTGTTATTAGCTGCTGCTGGGGATTAGTCTGGTGCGTGTTTTACTGTTAGTACAGTATTTCAGTAGTACCAACCGCAGTGCTGTTAGCACAGCATTGCACCCCAACAGCACCCATAGGACTTCTAGTGAGTTAGTGGCAGCAAACAGAGCTCCTATATTTTCTTCCCAGAAGCACCCATAGGACTTCTAGTGTGTTAGTGGCAGCAAACAGAGCTCCTATATTTTCTTCCCAGAAGCACCCATAGGACTTCTAGTGTGTTAGTGGCAGCAAACAGAGCTCCTATATTTTCTTCCCAGAAGCACCCATAGGACTTCTAGTGTGTTAGTGGCAGCAAACAGAGCTCCTATATTTTCTTCCCAGAAGCACCCATAGGACTTCTAGTGTGTTAGTGGCAGCAAACAGAGCTCCTATATTTTCTTCCCAGAAGCACCCATAGGACTTCTAGTGTGTTAGTGGCATCACACAGAGCTCCTATATTTTCTTCCCAGAAGCACCCATAGGACTTCTAGTGTGTTAGTGGCATCACACAGAGCTCTTATATTTTCTTCCCAGAAGCACCCATAGGACTTCTAGTGTGTTAGTGGCATCACACAGAGCTCCTATATTTTTTCTTCTCAGCAGCACCCACAGGACTTCTAGTGTGTTAGTGGCATCACACAGAGCTCTTATATTTTCTTCCCAGAAGCACCCATAGGACTTCTAGTGTGTTAGTGGCATCACACAGAGCTCTTATATTTTCTTCCCAGAAGCACCCATAGGACTTCTAGTGTGTTAGTGGCATCACACAGAGCTCCTATATTTTCTTCCCGGAAGCACCCATAGGACTTCTAGTGTGTTAGTGGCATCACACAGAGCTCCTATATTTTCTTCTCAGCAGCACCCACAGGACTTCTTCTTCTCCACAGGTTACAAACTCCTGGTCCTGGACGACGAGTTGCTGAGGCTTTGGTCAGTAGCAGAAGGAGCGGTGAGGAAGGTGGACGTCTGACCGATGCGTTCAGACAGTTTTTTAGTCCGCAGCCCCAAGGTATGTTCGGTTCCAGCAACCATCGCCAGCGTCTGATATACATGGTGCAGGAATACCTAGGGGCAAGGTCAGACTTGGACACCTTTCCCACCGAAAATCCTCTGGCTTACTGGGTCCTGAGGATGGATCACTGGCCAGAGCTTGCACAGTATGCAATTGAGCTACTGGCCTGTCCTGCATCCAGCGTTCTTTCCGAAAGCACATTCAGTGCTGCTTGAGGATTTGTCACCGATCATAGGGTGCGCCTGTCCACTGACTCGGTTAAACGACTGACCTTCATAAAAATGAATCAGTCTTGGATCACCACCAGCTACCAGGCACCTGAAGCCGATATAACGGAATAATTTATAATGTCACATCCTTTCAAGACTGCCTATGCTGATGCTGAGTGACTGTCCTGTTATGTTCACTGACTATCCTCTTCCTCCTCCTCAATGATCCATGCCACCACACCAGTGCCTAAGGCACAATTTTTCAGCCCCTGTTTAACAGGGGCGTGTAATTACAATTTTTTTAAAAAGATGCTTCGCAACAGGTGTGACTGCTGTGCTCCAAGTACAGTATCTGTGAGGGGTTGCAGTGTTGTGGCACCAGCACCAGTGCCTAAGGCACAATTTTTCAGCCCCTGTTTAACTGGGGCGTGTACTTACAATTTTTTAAAAAATGCTTCGCAACAGGTGTGACTGCTGTGCTCCAAGTACAGTATCTGTGAGGGGTTGCAGTGTTGTGGCACCAGCACCAGTGCCTAAGGCACAATTTTTCAGCCCCTGTATAACAGGGGCGTGTAATTACAATTTTTTAAAAAGATGCTTCGCAACAGGTGTGACTGCTGTGCTCCAAGTACAGTATCTGTGAGGGGTTGCAGTGTTGTGGCACCAGCACCAGTGCCTAAGGCACAATTTTTCAGCCCCTGTATAACAGGGGCGTGTAATTACAATTTTTTTAAAAAGATGCTTCGCAACAGGTGTGACTGCTGTGCTCCAAGTACAGTATCTGTGAGGGGTTGCAGTGTTGTGGCACCAGCACCAGTGCCTAAGGCACAATTTTTCAGCCCCTGTATAACAGGGGCGTGTAATTACAATTTTTTAAAAAGATGCTTCGCAACAGGTGTGACTGCTGTGCTCCAAGTACAGTATCTGTGAGGGGTTGCAGTGTTGTGGCACCAGCACCAATGCCTAAGGCACAATTTTTCAGCCCCTGTTTAACAGGGGCATGTAATTACAAATCTTGATCTAATAGTTCACAGCAGGGCCCATTCCTGCACCCACCAAGAGTAACTGTGAGGGCTTACAGTCTTGTGGCAACACCGTCCACCACCACCACCACCACCAAAGGCCCAATTTTTCTGCCCTGTTCAACAGGTGCATGCAATTACAAATCTTGATCTAATAACTCACAGCAGGGCCCATTCCTGTGCCCACCAAGAGTAACTGTGAGGGCTTACAGTCTTGTGGCAACACCGTCCACCACCACCACCACCACCAAAGGCCCAATTTTTCTGCCCGGTTCAACAGGTGCATGCAAGTACAAATCTTGATCTATTAACTCACAGCAGGGCCCATTCCTGTGCCCACCAGTCTTGTGGCTACACCAACATCTAATAGGGCAAATTTCTGAAGAGTATATACGGCACGCCCCTACTTTCAAACATCCAACTTACAAACGACTCCTACTTGCAAATGGAAAGAGAAAACAGGAAGTGAGAGGAAATCTACCCCTAGGAAGGGAAATTCTATCCTGTTAGATTTAATTTGGGAAAAAGGTATCTCCTCTCTACTGATACTTTATCACCAATCCTTGTTTCAATTAAAACCCCACTTTTCCAAAAACATTTGTCATTGGGACGGAAAGTGAGGTGACATGTTCTGAACAGATGTGCAAAGACAGCAAATGTTACAGGGGTGATAACCCCTCCCTATGTTCTCCAAAAAGCTTAAAAATAGATTTTTTTGGGATGGAGCTACACTTCATAATGTACCTGTTCAGATTCTACTTAAGAACAAACCTACAGTCCGTGTCTTGTTTGCACCACCTATATTGTGCTGTTCAGAGTATATAGGGTTGTAGGTATAGGGTTTTATTTTGGGTGCGGGGTCCCCCTTAATATCCATACAAGACCCAAAGGGGCTGGGGTGGGGGGGGTGATGGGGTAGCCATGCCATTTTTCTCAAGGATTTTCAGCCATATGGCGGCCAGGACAAGACATGACATTAAAGCCGCAAGTGGTTTTAAATGGCTTCTTTTTTTCCTTTACAAATGTCATTTTGTGCAAGGACAGTTCTAAACACGGGAAACTGTCAAGAAAAGCGTTCAGTACCATTTTCTGCCAGCAGGAGAATCAGCTATGGTTTGTCCAGCAAAAGAGCCGCTCAGCGCGCACGGGAGCGCGCACGCGCGCACGGGAGCGCGCGCGCGCGCACGGGAGCGCGCACGCACGCTGTTTGAGTCCGTTTTGGCGTCAGAAGCGCTATTTAAGGAAGTGCCTGTCCATGCTGT
The DNA here is from genome assembly GCA_028564925.1 of Lithobates sylvaticus. Classification (NCBI taxonomy): domain Eukaryota; kingdom Metazoa; phylum Chordata; class Amphibia; order Anura; family Ranidae; genus Lithobates; species Lithobates sylvaticus. The sequence continues at coordinate 364,804,400 of CM053026.1, read as the reverse complement.
CTTGCTGTCCGGTCTACAGCGTTCCCGTGACCCCCAGCTACCAGCTACCTGTGAATTACCTGACTTCTGATACCTGACTACCCGGCTTGTTCCTGATACCCCGTGCTTGCTGCCTGTCCTCGATCCCGGCTTGTCCTGACATCTCTTCTGCCTGCTCCTTGGTACTCTGCTGTCCGCCTGTTAAACGACCCGGCCTGCTTCACGACTACGCCTTGCCTGCTGATTTGGTACCGCACCTGCCTGCCCGTGTTTGACCCGGCCTGTCTGTGACCTGCTTCAACTCCGGACTCCAGTCTCTCCCGGCTATCCGCAAGTTCCACCTGCCTGTCTTCTACGACTGGGTTCCTGCTCTAGTCCTCTACTGGTCGTCCTACAGTACTCCAGACGTCGGGACCAGCCCTACACCTGTAACCCGCCAGGCACTTGTGCCCCTTTGTGCTTCCGAGCCCCTGTCTACTCTACCAGGGGTTCCCGAGCCGGAGGTATACGAGTCGCCGCTCCCTGCATTCGTGGGCTCAACCACCAGGTACGTGACAGTACCGGACAGCCATGTCCGAGCCCACGCAGGGAGCTGCTCCAGTGGATGATCTGTGTCGCCACCTGGCTGGCCTAACCCAGGCAGTGAAGAGTCTTCAGGAAGGCTATACCCGGCTCGAAGAACGTGTTCAGATCCTATCCACAGTTACGTCACCTTCACCTGCGATTCCTGCTGCTCCTTCTGTAGTGATGATGCCACCTGAACCTAAGGTTCCCACTCCTGAGCGGTTTTCTGGGGACCGTAGCAAATTTCGAGCTTTCCACAATGCTTGTGAACTTTTCTTTGCTCTGCAGCCCAGGACTTTTTCGCTTGACGCTACCAAAGTAGGCTTTGTCATTTCCCTGTTGTCAGGAGATCCACAAGCTTGGGCCCATCGGCTTCTGGAACAGAAGGATGCCGCCCTTGACAATTTGAACTCTTTCTTTCATGCTATGTCCCAGCTCTACGAGGACCCGCAACTAACAGCAACTGCAGAAACGGCCCTGCATTCCCTACAGCAAGGTCGCAGACCAGCGGAGGATTATGCGTCTGAATTCAGGCGCTGGAGTTCCGATACTAACTGGAATGACTCCGCTCTGCGGTACCAGTTCCGCATGGGTCTCTCTGAATCATTGAAGGACGAACTGGCCAGAGTGGATACACCTGAGACTCTAGACGCACTCATTAACCTGTCCATACAGATCGACAGGCGACTACGACAACGGAGGTCTGAACGTGCCGCCGGTCCCTCCAGACCAATCTGGATGCTCCCCCGGGTACCCAGTCAGCCTTCACCAAATCCCAGAACTCCCGTGGCCTATACCTCTGATGCTCCGGAACCTATGCAGCTAGGATTACTGCGCCCATCTCTGACACCTGAAGAGCGACAACGCAGGCGATCCAATAATTTGTGCCTCTACTGTGGCGAATCGGGACATTATGTGAGATCCTGTCCTGCTAAACTCCGTAAGTCCTGCACTACCTCTTTTGCTCTTACTCCCACTCTGCCGAATAAAACGTCTCACCTGGCTGTCTCCGTTCTTTTTCAGCTCCCCAGAGGGAATATCCGGGTAACCGCTATCATTGACTCCGGAGCCTGCAGCGGTTTCATGGACTCAGCTTTCGCCACCCGGCATCATGTTCCTCTTCGACCAAAAGCAAATGGCCTCACTATACACCTGGCAGACGGCTCGGCTCTTAAATCTGGACCTGTCACACAAGAGACTGTGCCAATATTTACCACTATGGCCGGTAACCACCAAGAACTATTATGCCTGAACATCATTCAATCCCCTCTGTTTCCGGTTATTCTAGGCATGCCCTGGTTGAGGGCTCATAACCCATCCATTGATTGGACCACGGGGGAGATCAGCTTTCCCTCCTCCTATTGTCACCAATATTGCTTACCGGAGACGGCTCAAGCACTTTCACCCCTACTCTGCATGGAAGCTGATGAAGAGACCCGTCAAGCCGTGCCTGAAGTCTACCATGAGTTTTTAGACGTCTTCAGCAAGAAGGGCGCAGATACCCTTCCTCCTCACAGGCCTTATGACTGCCCAATTGAAATCCTTCCTGGCGCAGAAGTTCCATTCGGGAGAATCTTCCCCTTAACTGAACTTGAACTTGGCACTTTGAAAGCCTATATTGACGATAATCTGGAGAAGGGGTTCATTCGGCCCTCCACTTCCCCAGCAGGGGCAGGAATTTTCTTCGTAGAGAAGAAAGACCATTCTCTACGCCCCTGCGTAGACTACAGGGAACTTAACAAAGTTACCATCAAAAACCGGTACCCTCTCCCCTTGGTACCCGAATTATTTCAAAGACTGGGATCTGCAGCGACGTTCACAAAACTGGACCTCCGCGGGGCATACAACCTTATTCGCATCCGGAGCGGTGATGAGTGGAAGACTGCCTTTCGCACCCGATTCGGGCATTTTGAATATTTGGTTATGCCATTCGGACTCTGCAACGCCCCTGCTACGTTCCAGCATTTTGTGAACGATATCTTCAGAGACTACCTTGACCTGTTCGTCATAGTATATTTGGACGACATCCTGATCTTCTCGCCTTCCCTGACAGAACATCGCCAACATGTTAAAAAGGTGCTAACCAGACTTCGACGCCACGGCTTGTATGCGAAACCGGAAAAATGTGTATTCGAGCAACAGAGCATCCAGTTTCTAGGATTAATTATTTCCGTGGAAGGTATCAAAATGGACCCACAGAAGGTCTCTGCCATCCTGGACTGGCCGGCTCCTACCGACAGGAAGGGTGTGCAACGTTTTGTGGGGTTCGCAAATTTCTACCGGAAATTCATCAAAGGGTTCTCCACTATCATTTCACCCATCACGAATCTCACCAAGCAGAGCACTAAGTTTTCTTGGTCTCCCGGAGCGCAGGCAGCCTTTGCAACCTTGAAGGATCGATTCACGTCGGCCTCAGTTCTGAAGCATCCTGACCCAGCGTTGCCGTACATACTTGAGGTTGATGCCTCGGAAATTGCAGTCGGGGCAGTGTTATCCCAGAGACAAGGGCCTAAAGCTCTGTTGCATCCAGTTGCGTTCTTCTCCCGCAAACTATCTGAGGCGGAACGAAATTACGACGTGGGAGATCGAGAACTATTGGCCATCAAAGCGGCTCTTGAAGAATGGCGATATCTTTTGGAAGGAGCGACACATCCGATTCTTGTGTATACGGATCACAAGAATCTCGAATATTTAAAAACCGCTAAGAGACTGAGACCACGTCAGGCCAGGTGGGCACTTTTCTTTACACGATTTTCTCTCCACATAACTTACAGGCCCGGGTCGAAAAACACCAAACCAGACGCCCTCTCTAGGATGTTTAGTGAACCTGAAACTTCTTCTCCTCCGGACACCATCTTGTCTTCTGGAAGTTTTCTTTTGCTCCAAGAAGATTTGCTGGCTCAGATAAAACAGGCTTCCGCAGGAATTTCTTCCCCACCTGATACCACTCTACAAACCAGAGACGATCTGTTATGGTACGGAGAAAAGATCTTCGTACCTAAGGAGGTGCGAGTGGCTGTTCTGAACTTCTGTCATGACCATGAGTTAGCTGGTCACTTTGGGGTGCACAAGACATCTGAATTGCTCCAACGCATGTTTTGGTGGCCACAGTTAACAAAGGACTGTAGGGATTATGTGGAATCCTGCACCGTCTGTATCCAGAACAAAGGCAACAAATCAAAAGCTTGGGGGCTGTTGAAACCATTACCTGTCCCAGAGAGACCATGGAGAATGATCTCTATGGATTTTATTGTTGAGCTGCCTCCCTCGGAAGATCATTCAACCATCTTCGTAGTGGTAGATAGACTCTCTAAAATGGCTCACTTCCTTCCCATGAAGGGTACTCCTTCCGCGGCCGAAACCGCGAGAACTTTCATTAAGGAAATCGTAAGACTTCATGGCATACCGGCAAACATAACCTCAGATCGTGGGGTACAATTCACCTCAAAATTCTGGAGGGCATTATGTGGCTCTCTGAAGATCAACTTGTCCTTTTCTTCAGCCTACCATCCTCAAACAAACGGCCAGACAGAAAGGACGAATCAAACATTGGAGCAGTATTTACGCTGCTTCTCTTCATTCTCACAAGATGATTGGGTTCCTCTATTGCCGCTGGCCGAATTTGCCTATAACAATTCAATTCATTCTGCTACAAAACAGACTCCTTTCTTTGCAAATTATGGTTTTCACCCTTTATTTCTATCAAACTGCATACCGGAATGTCCTGTACCTGCTGCTCAGGAAACGCTGAATTTTTTTAGTGCCAATAATAAACTACTCCAAGAGACAATGACAAGAACTCAGGAATATTACAAGGAGGTCTTTGACAGGAAGAGAAGGGGAGAACTCAACTTAAAACCAGGAGATCAAGTCTGGCTGTCTACATTAAACTTGAAATTGGCATGCCCCTCCAAGAAGCTTGGCCCTAAGTTTGTGGGTCCGTTCCCTGTGGAAAAAAAAATCAATAGTGTAACTTATAAATTAAAGCTACCCGAATCATTCCGGATCCACCCAGTCTTCCATGTAGCTCTGCTCAAACCTACTGTCCCAGATCCTTTTGTTGGCCGAAATACGGGGCCTCCTGAACCGGTACTCATTGATGGGGAAATGGAATTTGAGGTGGAGTCGATCCTTGATTGTAGGAGAAGAGGCGGGCGTGTGCAATATCTGGTGAAATGGAAGGGGTACGGCCCGGAAGAAAATTCGTGGGAACCGGAATCCAACATTCATGCAAAGAGGCTGATTCGGGCATTCAATAATGCACACGCAAGTAAGATGGTTCGGTTGGGCATCCGGAGGCTGCCCCTTAGGGGGGGGCAATGTCAAGAAAAGCGTTCAGTACCATTTTCTGCCAGCAGGAGAATCAGCTATGGTTTGTCCAGCAAAAGAGCCGCTCAGCGCGCACGGGAGCGCGCACGCGCGCACGGGAGCGCGCGCGCGCGCACGGGAGCGCGCACGCACGCTGTTTGAGTCCGTTTTGGCGTCAGAAGCGCTATTTAAGGAAGTGCCTGTCCATGCTGTCTTGCTGTCCGGTCTACAGCGTTCCCGTGACCCCCAGCTACCAGCTACCTGTGAATTACCTGACTTCTGATACCTGACTACCCGGCTTGTTCCTGATACCCCGTGCTTGCTGCCTGTCCTCGATCCCGGCTTGTCCTGACATCTCTTCTGCCTGCTCCTTGGTACTCTGCTGTCCGCCTGTTAAACGACCCGGCCTGCTTCACGACTACGCCTTGCCTGCTGATTTGGTACCGCACCTGCCTGCCCGTGTTTGACCCGGCCTGTCTGTGACCTGCTTCAACTCCGGACTCCAGTCTCTCCCGGCTATCCGCAAGTTCCACCTGCCTGTCTTCTACGACTGGGTTCCTGCTCTAGTCCTCTACTGGTCGTCCTACAGTACTCCAGACGTCGGGACCAGCCCTACACCTGTAACCCGCCAGGCACTTGTGCCCCTTTGTGCTTCCGAGCCCCTGTCTACTCTACCAGGGGTTCCCGAGCCGGAGGTATACGAGTCGCCGCTCCCTGCATTCGTGGGCTCAACCACCAGGTACGTGACAGAAACACATGCCACTTCACAGGCATACTTTAGACACTCCTCAGGTGCCATATTTAAAGGAAAATTTCACTTTTTTTTTTTCACTTTATGCATCATTAAAATGACTGCTCCCGAAAAAACATTAGTTTTTAAAAGTTATTTTTGCATTGATATATGTCCCCTGGGGCAGGACCCGGGTTCCCAAACCTGTTTTATGACATTAACATGCATATTGGCCGTTGTAATTAGCAATTTTGATTTTGAACGTTCGCGTCCATTATAACGAATAGGGTTCGAAAATTCGCGCAAACTTTCGGTCCGTTCGAAGGTTCTGGTGCGAACCGAACCCGGGGTGTTCGGCTCATCCCTAATGCTCTGTTTGCTAATGTCTTCTATTTTTGACCTCCTTCCCTAATTACCATGATTGCAATATGCTCTAATATGCTGTGCCCCTTTTCTCCTTCATGCATTTTTCCCTTCACTTACCTCACCAGCATGCTCTTCTGGCCCAATAGACACCTATGGCCTAGTCACTTAAGCAATGTATTTTGTCTGCTGCATAGTATTGTTTTCCCCGAAACACCCCTGAAAATATGCACAAATGTTTGCTGTGTGGTTTACTTCATGTAGAGCCCCTTTTTTTTCCCTTTTTGTTGTTGGGGGGGGGGGGTGCCAAATTCATTCTGAACCCCCTCCCCCAACTGCTCTGTCAGATGGTACCAATCCTCTATCTGCTGGCTTTCCCAAGGTCAATACACACTATATACCTACCTCTTTATAGTGGTCATATTTAGGGATGAATTCAGCAAAGCATGTAGTGCAAGGTTTTTTACCAAACCTATGTTTTCTTGTCATTTCCATATTCTAGCTTATTTGAGATATACATTTTTGCCCTTTAGCTTCAACAGTGGGAATGCACTTTCTGGGCAAAAGGAGGTAACAGTCTCTTCTTCCCCAAAAGATTCTTCTCATGTTGTGTGTTTGATACCTAATCTTTTGTCTAGAGAAGGTTTGTAGTGCATAACTGACACCCAAAATACTCCTTTTCATCACCATGACAGAAATGTGTGTATTCCCAAAAATGGTGTGCTACGTGTTTTCAAACAAATCACTGTGGGTGTCATTTACATAAGTCAAATCTACTATGCTCTACAAGTGCAGTGCAAAAGTGCCCTGGAAAAGAAACTTGCAGTGCAAACTGGACTTGCCTTTAGTAAATAACACCCATTGCCCCCCAAATCCTTTACATTTGACATACATAATGCTTTTGTGTTTTTAAATAAGGAAGCCACACATTTAGAAAATTAAAAAAGTTTACTTGCAACACATTCACAAGTGCGTTTACAAACTTCTTGCCAAAACTGACAAGATCTTGGTTCTTGACAACATTGTTTACAAACTTTCTGCATTTGGTAAAACCAGGCATGGAGCAAAACAGAACATAGGAACTAGGAAAGTTCAACTTTCTAAAGTGAAGACAAGATCAGACATGACTATATGTTCAAAGTGTGTTTGATCTTGCCTTCATCACATGGGGGGTCACCCCTGGAAACTGGAAATTTAGAACATGCACACAATTTGGGTCGGAAAATGGACATTAGTTGGTAAAACACATGCCTAGAATCTTCAAAAGAGCCATTTTCCATCATGGGGATGAATGGACGTTTTTTGGGGGTGCAACCTCTTCACCACAACCACTTTAGTAGTTCGTGAAGTGGTTGCACCCCCAAAAAAACGTTGTCATTCATCCACCATGATGGGAGCTAGCACATGTGGACACAATGTGTGCATGTTCCAAATTTCACACAGTTCTTAAGTTGCAAATGTGTTCAGAAACAGCCACAAATGTGTGTTAATTACTTGGTGCGTTTTCAGATTTTTCCTGTCAGATTTTTTGTTGAACATCATTGATGTTTTGCTTTATGTCATCTAGATCTCGATTGCAGACCATTATCTCCCCGATGAGTACGTGGGCACTCTCTGTGGTAAAGTGTGATTCTTCTTCCACAACATCCACGTCACCTAAAAACAACCAAATAAACACAAATGTGTTTTGGAAATGAGGCAGGCATACATTGATTAGCTTACCAGTAGCTGTGTTCTCCCACACTCACCTGTTGTGGTGAGAAGTTCTCCAATTTCTATGATCTCTCCTTCCTCCTCCTCCTCCTCTGCTTCTGGTCTTTCCCCTTATTTGGGAGGTGTTGGTTTTGTGGTTTCCTCAGACGTCACGAGTTTTCGCTCCCCTATGAGAAGGTACAAAAGGAAGATTTAGCACCACAATCTATTGAGGGCAGAAATAGGAAATGTCAAACATTGCTTGAAAGTGAGGGACAATATTTTTGTTTGGCCAGTTACAAATGACAACAACATGAATGTAGTCACTTTGTAAAGGTGCTAAACTTACTAGCTTTTTGGTAGAAGTTTGTCTGATGGAGACCCCCCTCTAGTATCCACTGGAGCACATGTGTGGAAAAGCATAATAAAAAGTGGGTTTGGGTGTCCCAGCACTAGTGCTCTAGAGTCCAGATGGGTAATCAGCTACTGGGTGACCTCTCCTTTACATAGAATAAATTGGCTTTACATTCTTGATGACATTTCTAGTGAGAACAAACTTCCTTTCCCCCCAAAAAACACCAAACATCATATTATAAGTGGCCGAACGATCGAGGTTGAGTACGATCGAATGGACACACACACGAACATGACAGTGGCAGAAAGATCGAGGTTGAGTACGATCGAATGCACAGACGAACCTGAAAGTGGCCATTTTCGAATGTACAACTTTGTAAAAATACAAACACATGGAGCAGTATGCAAGCCAAAAATCAAACACAAAACACAACTACTTACTTTTTTGAAGAACTCGCTTGATCTTTCTGTACTGATCGGGCTCCCTCAGTTTCAGGTCTGACCAGCGTTTCCTCAGTTGCTCCTTGGATCGTTGTACCCCAAAATGATTGTACAGCCTCCTCACAACTTTAGACATGATCTTGGCCTTGTGGACATTGGGGTTGAGGTAAGGCCCATACTTCCCATCATAGTCGCTCCTCTTTAATATGTCCACCATCTCCAACATTTCTCCAAATGACATATTGGAGGCCTTGAATTTCAGGCTCCGGGATCGGGACGTTTCTGCCTCCGGCCTTTCCTCGTCCTCCTCCTCGTTGCTGCAATATTTCGGGCGCACCTGCTCTCCCCACTGCGCCGTAAATAGAAGGGGTGGGGAATAGACGAGAAAGATCGTCAGGGGTGGGCGGAGTTTGACGCATGCGCACTGTATATAAAACGTCACACGCCTGTGTCGTAGTCACGATCTGTGAGACGAGGGGAGAGAAAGCTCACGCACGAGACGATCGCTATAACGAAGACAGATTAGACCTTGAGGCTTCTTTATGGAGAAGATTAGGAGAGTTTTGCCTGACATTATTTATAGTGTTTTGTGTGGTGTTGTGTCTTGCAGAGATTATGCAGGGATTCAACGACGTGAGTTTTCTCCCCCTGTTCATTGATAAATACAGGGAAATTCCCCTTTTATGGCAGGCCAAACACCCCCATTACGGCCACAAAGCAAAGAGGTACGCAGCCCTGCTGAAACTTGTGGAATTTGTAAAGCCAAGGTTCCCCACGGCAACTGTTGGTAAGTTAAGAAAGAAAATTGGCAGCCTGAGGAGTGCGTATATCAGGGAGCGCAAGAAGGTCCTGAAGTCCCAAGAATCAGGAGCTGCAGCAGATGAGGTCTATGCCCCCAAGCTCTGGTACTATGACAGCCTCCATTTTCTCAAAGACCAGACTGATGTCACGGAGTCACTCTCGACCACCCCTGATGAGGCTTCCGAGGAGCAACCTGGGCCTTCCAGTCTGGAAGAGGTGGAGGAGCCCAGCTTGAGCCAGGTATAGTAGTTTGGGAACCAATTTTGTGAAAAATAAATGATGTTAATTTAATTCAGGATCCCCAATTGCTTAGTTCCTAACGTGTTTGACATATCAACTGACAGTAGTGTTGGAGACTTTTGGGGCAAGAATATAAACTGCAGGGCTGAGAATTGTATGGTTTTCTATTTGTAACCATTTTGCAACAGTCACTAGATGAAAATTGTGTGTGTTTGATGAACAAATAACTGAAACTATGTCCCTTTTTCATACACAGGAAGACCTCAGCCAGGAGGAGGCTGTGGAATGTGGCAGTCAGGAGGAGGAAGGGGTTAGTGGCAGCCAAGAGGTGGGTAGTGGCAGCCAAGAGGGGGGTAGGCCTAGGAGCCTGACTGACTCCCAAATCCCTCCCCTCCGCCTTCCCTACAAAAGGGCGAGAAGGGGGGGTGAGGCGGGAGAGACAGCGCTCCTGATGTTTAGAGAGGCTTCAGCCTCCCTACATGCCACACCCACCGACGAGGAGACCTTTGCCTCCTTGGTTGTCACGAAAATGATGGGTATGGAGGTGGGGCAACGCAACATGTGTGAGGATGTCATCCTCAAAGTCCTAAATAAGGGTATGGCTGGGGGGATGACCCCACTCACACATGTTTGCCATAGTGACCATGCTCCGCCTCCTCCTCCTTCTGCCACCCCACCAGCACCACAGCCACAGCGTGCAAGGAAGCATGGAAGGAAGACCTGAGAGTGACGACCTGGATTCAGTCTGGTCTGAGAGAAGATGTAGCCTCTCGTTGAACCAGAGCCTGGGGACCTAGATGGCATCTGCTGCAGTTCCGGATGTTTTGGACTTCAGGACCAAATAGCACTCCCTTATTATTTAGATACGTACTCCTCAGGCCCCCAATTTTAGACGCTTCAAAAATGATGGTTGCCGTGGGGGTCCAAGGCTTTGCAAATTCCCCAAGTTTCTCCATCGCTGCGTTCCTCTTTGGTTTGTTGCTGAGACCTAAATAAAGGTATTTTTGATTTGAAATAATCATTGCCTATGTGTTTTACTTTTCTACAATGACAGTTTATTTGTGAGTAGGCAGGTACATTTCACTAATCATAAAGTATAATTAACAAGGGGCACCAACAACAAACAAACTTCTAGTAAATTTAAGCAACAAATACAAATGTTAATAATGTTGTTTTGCTAAGTTGAGACACACAACCCCCCTCAAAAAAAAAAAAAAAAAATCTCCTTAAAATATGTATTCCAAAAAAAATACAAAAATGACAAATCATCCAAAAAATATAACAAAGATTCTTTTACGATCTGAGTAAAAATAAACATGTAGTCTAGAAATCCTGAAAACTAATAAAGAACTAAGTTTGGGAGAAGTGCGGGTGAATAGGAGCAGCTAAAACATGTCATTCTTCTTGCATTGTAAAGAAAAAGAGAATGTGCTGCATTAAAGACATTTTAACATTGCAGCGTGACGAATGAGCTGTGTCGATTAGGAAAGGTAGTTTTACCTGACCGAGCGCTTCCGTCACAGAATTTCTTCTGAGCATGCGTAGCACTTTGTCCGTCGGACTACGCTACACACGATCGGATTTGGTGTGATCGGACTTTGTTGTCGGAAAATCTATCCAGCAGGAGATAAAACTTTGTCCGTCGGACAATCCGATGGAGACTGTCTGATGGTGCCTACACACGGTCGGAATTTCCGACAACATTGTCCGATAGGACAGAATCTATCGGAAAATCCGACCGTGTGTATGGGGCTTATGAGTCTTCTCGTAGCGTCCAAAGATTGCCTACCTTTGATGAATCCTGTTTGATCTGCATTAATGAGGAGGGGGACAAATTTGGTTTTTCTAGAGGCTAACATTTTTGCATATACTTTTAAGTCTACATTGAGTAGGGAGATAGGTCTAAAATTTTGGGGGGTGTCTGGACTTTTACCTGGTTTAGGTAGGGTGACAATTACTGCTGACAACATTTCAGGGGAAACATGGATGGGGAGGCAGCATCATTGAAGAGGTTTTGAAGATGATATAACCAAATTGTTTGTAGTATTCTCCTGGGAGGCCACCAGGTCCAGGAGATTTACCAGATGATAGGGAATGGATTGCTTGGGCAATTTCTTGCTTTGAGAAGGGAGAATTTAGTTCTTTTAGGTGGTCTTCACTAAGGGTAGGGACATGTATCTTGGATAAGAATTATTGGATTAGATCTTGAGAGGGTTGAGGAGTGTTTTTGTCATTTTTGAGGTTGTAAAGGAAGTCATAATATGAGCTAAAAGCATTGGCTATGTCTTGTGGGTTAATTAATTTTTCTTTTGTAAGAGGGTGGAAAATATGGGGGATTGAGGTCTTGATACGTTGGCTGCGGTTAGGTTGTGTCATGGCCTTCCCTGCCTTGTTAGAGGTAGAGAAGGATGTGTCTTTGAGCTTGTAATGTGCTTTTTCATAGGAATTTAAGAGAAGAGCTCCTAATTCTTGGCAGAGAGCTAACAATTACATTTTAAAGTCGTGGGTTGGGTTTAGCTTGTTTTGGGCATCGGTATTGGAGATTGCAGTGGTAAGCTCATCTAGACGCTGCATCCTCTTCTTTTTTGCCAATGAGCTTAGTTGGATCAGTATTCCTCTTGTGAAGGCTTTATGTGCCATCCAGAGGGTAGAGAAGTGAGGCCCAGATGCTTGGTTGTTTAGAAAAAAGTTAGTCAAGTGGTCTTGAATTTTTTTCAGCGTATGTGGACGTTTGCATGGCGTGAGCATTGGCTCTCCAGATTGTCGCTGGGTTTGAGGATGTAGAGGGTGCAATGGTGATGCTAACGGGAGCATGGTCTAACCATGTAATGGGATCTATAGTTGATTTATGGATTTTTTTGTAGTACCCACTTGTCAAATAGGAAATAGTCAATTCTAGAATACAAATTGTGTGAGGCCGAGAAATAGGTGTAGTCTTTCTCTGTCATGTGAAGTCATCTTCAGAGATCATGAAGATCAAGGTGAATGATGTCTGGGTTGGAGGTATCCAGTGCTTGATCCGGTATTATGTTGAAGTTCCCACATAAGATCAAGGAGCCTTGTCTGTGTTTGTGACATTATAATTGACAGAATACACAGAATTGCAAAACCTTCACACCTGGCTGCATCAGTGCCTAGAGATATACTTATGAGGATCCATTTTTTCCATATTAAAGAAAAAATGATGTCAAAAGCCAGATTGAAAGGCTCTCTACCACGTCCGTTTGAGGGTGTTCAAATATTTCCTGATTTATCAAGATATACGCTTCAACTACGTAGAGATTTGAACCCCATAACTAAAGGAATGCAAAACCATAAGATTCTATACAAATGGCGCTACCCGGCCACACTAATTGTCTCCAAAAACGGATCCACTCATATAATAAATGACCTACACAAGGGTTTGAAACTTTTGAAAGAATGGGGAATAATCCCGGAATACCACAAAGATGAAACTTCGCTTCTTCCAAAACGTCCTTCAACATATCACTACAATCAAAGATCCCGGAATCATCAACCTATGGAAGTATCTGGCTCCTGAGCGGTCCGCTAACTACGTTTATAGCGTCCCCTCCAGGAATTTTGTTTGATCTCACTTGCCTTTGGTATTAACTGTTCCACACTGCAGCAGTAATAGCTGACTCTTTGCTTTTTTTTTGTGCTTGACACAAATCTGCCGCATCCTGTTTTCATATCTTTTGCTATATTTTTAAATAGCTGTTATATATAATTGTAATTTCATTCCAGGTTTTATAGAAATGCATCTAGTTACGGAACCCAGGTATCCTGATAAGCCGAAAGGAACTGAATTTACTGTATACACCAAGAAATATCTGCAAACTGTAAGTGTTATAGTCTCCCACGATCCATCACTTAGCCACAACAGGAAATATGCCATTCACGATAGTATCCTTGAACGCCAAGGGTCTCAACCACCCAGCAAAGAGACAATCTTTGTGGCATACTGCTGAAAAGCTTGATAGTGATATCTTATGTGTCCAAGAGACACACTTGACCCCACTTTCAGCCACTTTATGTCGCAGTAACAAATTTCCCCTTATTTTCTATTCTAATTTCTCTTCCAAGAAGAGAGGAGTGCTTGTAGCGATCAAGAAAGACACTGACTTCCACCTCATAAAAGAAATAGGTGACCCCAATGGTCGTTTTCTTATTTTAATCTGTATGATTAATGGAACTAAATATACCTTACTCAACTTGTATGCTCCCAATTCTAGACAGGTAAATTTTGTCAAAAAGACTTTGACCAAAATTAAAGAGTTACAACAAGGATATCTCCTTGTATGCGGAGACTTTAATATGGTTGCAGATATTTATATGGACACTACTTCAGCGGATAAGAGAAGACCCTCTCCCCTGGGGCAAATCCTGACATCGTCTGATCTTTACGATGTCTGGAGATGCCACCATGGATCAGAGAGGGATTATACTTATTCCTCCGCGCAACACAAGTCGTATTCCAGAATTGACATGTTTGTTGTTGATAAATTGTTATTACAAAAGGTGACTACCTCTGTTATCCACACCATGACATGGTCAGACCACAACCCAATTTCGATAATTATTGATGATACGTCTCCTCAACGGAACTCTTTTCTCTGGAGAGCCAATAATTTCATATTACAACATGCTACATACTCCAAAGAAATTGCTACTCATTTGAAAGAATATTTTGAATTAAACGCTGATTCAGTGGGGGATCCTGCCGTGGTGTGGAACGCGCATAAAGCGGTAATGAGAGGTGTTCTTATAAAACTGGGCTCCATTCACAAAAAAAAAAAAGAACACAACAAATAGACTCCCTTACTTCCCAAATTGCTCATTTGGAGGCAGACCATAAGTCATCTGCATGTCCCACTACACTAGCACAATTAATGTCGCTTAGACAGGAACTCAGGCTGCTTCTTCTCCATACATACGAACATATGCAACGCAAATTCAAAGCCATCTCTTATTCCACATCCAATAAGGCAGGAAAAAGATTAGCACAACGTATCAAAGGGGCTAGAGTTAAATCTAAAATTCCCTTCTTATTCCACCCACACTCGAAAGTGAAGCTATCTAATCCACAAGACATTGCGAATGCTTTTAGCGATTACTATAGTGACCTATATAATCTCAAGAATGACCCTACAACCCACCAACCATCCCCAGAGGAAATTGATGACTTTTTACATAAGATAAATTTACCGACTCTGACAGAAACACAATTGTCTTATTTAAATGCTCCTTTTTCAGCACCAGAACTTCTAGCTACCATCTCATCACTGCCTTGTAACAAAACACCAGGCCCGGATGGCCTTACAGGGGAATACTTCAAACAATTCTCTACCTATTTGATTCCACACTTGCTGAAATTTCTTAACCAAGCTGCATATTCTTCCAAATTCCCTGTAGAATCGCTAAACGCATTAATTATCACTCTCCCAAAACCTGAAAAAGATCCGACTGCCCCACAAAACTTCCGGCCAATCTCCTTACTTAACCTTGATTTAAAAATATACGCCAAAACTATTGCTAGACGCTTAATGAAGATTATGCCAGACCTGATTCACAAAGACCAAACAGGATTTATTAAAGGGAGGCAAGCATCAGACGCGACGCGTCGCATGATTGACTTAATCCATTGCGTAAATTCCAGTGGAACACCTTCTCTGCTTCTTTCTTTAGATGCAGAGAAGGCATTTGATCGGGTGCACTGGACCTATCTACAGAAAGTTCTCATGAAATTTGGGTTTAAAGACAATATTTATAATGCTATCATGGCACTATATACTTGCCCAGCTGCTCAAGTTTTTTTCGGCTAATATGATATCTCATCCATTCCAAATTTCGAACGGTACCCGTCAGGGTTGCCCACTGTCGCCCTTAATTTTTGATCTAACTATAGACCCTTTAGCTGAGCACATACGCACGAACTCGAACATCTCAGGCATAACTGTTGGCAACACTACTCATAAGATTAGTCTTTTTGCTGATGATGTGATTTTAATATTATCAAATCCTACCTCCTCCTTAGCAGCAGCCCGAGACGTTTTAGATTGGTTTGGACGAATATCATTTTACAAACTAAATGTCACCAAATCACAAATACTAGATCTCAAATTGAATTCCACCACTAAATTACTATTACAAGCCCAATACCCCTTCACATGGTCTGAACACAGCATTTCTTACCTAGGTATTCAACTCACTAGAACCACTAAACTCCTCTTTTCATCAAACTTCAAGCCTCTCTTAGATAAATTACGTACTGAATCTCAGAAATTAGCTAAAATGGAACTGTCATGGTCTGGCAGATTAGCGGCGTTCAAGATGATGCATTTACCTCAAATTTTATACCTGTTTAGGACCATTCCTATTCCTATTCCTAAATATTACTTTAAGTCACTTCAAACGATACTCAACCGATGTATTTGGCACGGTACAAAACCTAGATGCGCTCATTCTATACTTAGGATACACAAATTAGCAGGAGGATCAGGTTCAATAGATTTTACAGATTATCACACTGCAGCGATCATAGCTCAAGCAACTGAGTGGTTTCAGCAAGATCCGAATAAAAACTGGTGCAATATAGAACTTTCCTTACTATTTCGTCCTAGTTAAAAAAATTGGTTGTTGAGCACTCCATTAGACGCTAAAATACCAAAAGCAATTCCCCCTACCATGATAGCCACGGTCAGAGCATGGAAAATTCTAACCCAAACTATCCATCAAGAACCCACTACTACACAGATACCGATACCTATAGAAGTCTTAAACCACATCTCACCTGAATTATCTACATCCCATTGGTCTAACCGAAAAATCTCATTCATAAATCAACTATTTCATGACTCAAACCCAAAATCCTTTTCAACCCTCCAAAATGAATTTCACTTGCCTGAATCAGACTTTATTGCATATTCCAAACTTCTGAAATGCCTTAACAAAATCAAACCTCCCTTATATACAGTTTCTTCAGTAATATGGGAATACCTGCACTTTGAATTTCCTAAACAGAAGGGTATTTCACTTGTATACAACACCCTGAACCAAAAGCGTGTATTTACTAAATCCACACCACATACACACTGGGAAAATGATCTAGCAACGACTTATATAGAATCACAATGGGAACAAGCTTCACGAAGTGTATACAAATCCACGAAAAGCTCTGCGTTGTGGGAACTCACACAAAAATTGTCCCTTAGATGGTATTTGACGCCTTCTCGCTTGGCAACATTCTATCCCACATTATCTAATAAGTGCTGGAGATGTAATTCCAACATAGGAAGCATATTCCACATATTTTGGGAATGTACCCTCATACAGGAATACTGGAAAACCGTTTTTCTTCTCTTAAAAGATATATCCCAGATAGATATACCAATGTCTCCGGGTCTAGCTATCCTGAATGTATCCATTGAAGACATACCCTTTTCATTTCGTCATGTGACGACACATATCCTATTGGCAGCTAGGTTAACTATAACCAGATTATGGAAGTCAGATACAACTCCCTCTATCACTCACCTCTTAGATACCGTAAACCTACATTATAGTTATGAATTAATGATGGCATCCAGTGAGGGTAAATTACCCAAGGAAAAAACCAAGTGGGCATCATGGGAACAATGGTCGACTATTACTAACTTTTTGTAACACTCATATCTAACATGGATAAAAAGAGTGTGACTAAAAAGGCCTATTGTACACTACTCGGCGCCTAATGTTTGGAATACAGTCTGTTATTGTAGCTAGACACACCCGTATAAATAGTAATAAATATATAAATAACTGAATAAATATATAAATGAATGAATAAATATCAGCAGCTGTTTAAATAAATAGAAAATATAAAAAATTGGATAGTAAAAAATTTCAAGCACTAATGTACATGAGAAATAGACTACTA
>CM053026.1:364748149-364786530 GCA_028564925.1 Lithobates sylvaticus | reverse complement strand
CCTGAGTCCCTGCTCCTTTGTTGCCTTTCCCATCCTTAGTTCCCTCTCCCATCCTGCCCTTGTTCATCTGCTGATCTCCCGTGCATGACCCTGGCTTGGCTAATCGTTTGTGATTCTGGTATTGCCCTTTTATTGTATATATTGTTTGTTTGTAGTTTGTGGTTTGTAGTACACTATTTGTTTTCACTCCTTGTCATTTATTTAAATAAACACTTATTATTTCACTTATATGTGTTTGGGTTTCCTCTGTGCAGTCCACACAGTCTGGTCTACTAATTTCCCTGATAGTATACCAAGGCCATCCCTGACCAGACGTGGCTGCATTGAGGAACCATCTTGGTTTGTTAGTCTGCCAATATGGATTACAATGAAATCCTTTATTATTCTCTGCTGGCAGAAGAGGATGGTGAATCTTGTTGTCAGATTTTAAAAGGATGGACTAGTGACCAGCTGATGGAAACCATCCGATCAGCTCATGCCCTGGTGGATCAAGGCTATATGTTATTTGAGGATGTTCAGCACCTAATTAAATTATGTGCTAAGCCAGCCCTGTCATGTTCTCCAGAAGGAAATGATGATTTCTCTCCCCCCTTCAGTTATGGCCAAGTTGAATCTCTGGTATGGTTGTTAGAGGATGATCCAGCCTATTTCATGGAATGGTATTCCTCTTGTTCACAGCAGGTGTTGACTGATTGCATCCATTCAGTGCAATCTCTGGTTAGTCAGGCTGTGTGTGAACCAGCATTTGTCCAACCTGTGCTACTAGCATGGTCAGATCTCTTGTATTTAGCTAAGCCACAACATCCCAGCCCTGTCATTAATCACCTGCCTTCTCAAGTATCTATCTCCCCATTGCCTATGACAACCTCAGCTACAGCCCAGTTTTCTCTACTTTCTACCAAATACTATTATCCAGTCGCCAAGTGTAGCACCTATCCTGCCTTCAGCCCACCTGCCTCTTCTCCTCCACCTGTAACAGTCCCACAAATTCCTCCTCCAGCCACTGTTCCTTGGTCTTCATTTTGCCCGGAAACTTTCTTTTCTTACAGCCCTGCACCCACGTACAAAGCTGCAGTGGCTAAGCCAAAAAAGAAACGGAAGTTCTTTCCGACCCACACTATCCTGCCAGTAACCCAACCTGCCTCCACCCCAGTTCCTGCTACCCAGCCTGACGTCCCAGTTCCTGCTACCCAGCTTGACGTCCCAGTTCCTGCTACCCAGCCTGACGTCCCAGTTCCTGCTACCCAGCCTGACGTCCCAGTTCCTGCTACCCAGCTTGACGTCCCAACCTTCCAGTCTGATGTCCTGGTGCCAGCCTTCCAGCCTGACGTTCCAGCCTTCCAGCTTGACGTCCCTGCCTTCCAGCTTGATGTCCCGCTGCCAGCTTTTCAGCCTGATGACCCGCTGCCAGCTTTCCAGCCTGATGACCCGCTGCCAGCTTTCCAGCCTGATGACCCGCTGCCAGCTTTCCAGCCTGATGACCCGCTGCCAGCTTCCCAGCCTGATGACCCGCTGCCAGACTTCCAGCTTGATTACCCGCTGCCAGCTTCCCAGTCTGATGTTCCCGTGCCAGCCTTCCAGCCTGCTGTCCCGCTGCCAGCTTTCCAGTCCGCTGACCCGGTGCCGGCCTTCCAGTCCGCTGTCTCGGTGCCAGCCTTCCAGTCTGCTGTCTCGGTGCCGGCCTTCCAGTCCGCTGTCTCGAGGCCGGCCTTCCAGTCCGCTGTCTCGAGGCCGGCCTTCCAGTCCGCTGTCTTCTGCCGGTGCCGGCCTTCCAGTCTGCTGTCTCGGTGCCGTCCTTCCAGTCCGCTGTCTCGGTGCCGGCCTTCCAGTCCGCTGTCTCGCTGCCGGCCTTCCAGTCCGCTGTCTCGGTACCGGCCTTCCAGTCTGCTGTCTCGGTGCCAGCCTTCCAGTCGGATGTGCCGGCTTCCCAGTCGGATGTGCCGGCTTCCCAGTCTGATGTGCCAGCTTCCAAGTCTGATGTGCCGGCCTTCCAGTCTGATGTGCCAGCTTCCCAGTCGGATGTGCCAGTTTCCCAGTGCCAGCTTCCCAGTCTGATGTGCCAGCTTCCCAGTCTGATGTGCCAGCTTCCCAGTCTGATGTTCCAGCTTCCCAGTCGGATGTGCCAGCTTCCCAATCGGATGTGCCAGCTTCCCAGTCTGATGTGCCAGCTTCCCAGTCTGATGTGCCAGCTTCCAAGTCTGATGTGCCAGCCTTCCAGTCTGATGTGCTAGCTTCCCAGTCTGATGTGCCAGTTCCCCAGTCTGATGTGCCAGTCCTCAAATCTGATGTGCCAGCGTCCCAGTCTGATGTGCCAGCGTCCCAGTCTGATGTGCCAGCGTCCCAGTCTGATGTGCCAGCATCCCAGTCTGATGTGCCAGGGTCCCAGTCTGATGTGCCAGCTTCCCAGTCTGATGTGCCAGCTTCCCAGTCTGATGTGCCAGCTTCCCAGTCTGATGTGCCAGCTTCCCTGTCTGATGTGCCAGTTTCCCAGTCTGATGTGCCAGTCCTCAAATTTGATGTGCCAGCCTCCCGGTCTGATGTGCCAGCCTCTCGGTCTGATGTGCCAGCTTACCAGTCCGATGTGCCTGTTATCCAGCCTGCCCTTACGGTACTTGCTGTTCGGCCTAAGGTCCCAGTGTCTGCTGCCCAGCCCGATGTGTTCCTGTCTGCTGCCCAGCCCGATGAGTTCCTGTCTGCTGCCCAGCCTGATGTGTTCCTGTCTGCTGCCCAGCCCGAAGTGTCCCTGTCTGCTGCCCAGCCCGAAGTGTTCCTGTCTGCTGCCCAGCCCGAAGTGTTCCTGTCTGCTGCCCAGCCCGAAGTGTTCCTGTCTGCTGCCCAGCCCGAAGTGTTCCTGTCTGCTGCCCAGGTTGATGTGCCTGATCCTGCTGCCCAGCTTGATGTGCCTGTTCCTGCTGCCCAGCCTGATGTGCCTGTTCCCGCTGCCCAGCTTAAAGTGCCCGTACCTGCTGCCCAGCTTGATGTGCCCGTGCCTGCTGCCCAGCCTAAACTGCCCGTGCCTACTGCCCAGCTTGATGTGCCTGTTCCTGCTGCCCAGCTTGATGTGCCCGTTCCTGCTGCCCAGCTTAATGTGCCTGATCCTGCTGCCCAGCTTGATGTGCCTGTTCCTGCTGCCCAGCCTGATGTGCCTGTTCCCGCTGCCCAGCCTAAAGTGCCCGTACCTGCTGCCCAGCTTGATGTGCCCGTGCCTGCTGCCCAGCCTAAAGTGCCCGTGCCTACTGCCCAGCTTGATGTGCCTGTTCCTGCTGCCAGCTTGATGTGCCTGTTCCTGCTGCCCAGCTTGATGTGCCCGTTCCTGCTGCCCAGCTTGATGTGCCCGTTCCTGCTGCCCAGCTTGAAGTTCCTGTTCCTGCTGCCCAGCTTGAAGTGCCTACTGCCCAGCTTGATGTGCCTGCTGCCCACCTCAATGCCATGGACTTGTCCCAGCAGCAGCTAGTTGGATGTGCTGCCCCAGCTTGATGTGCCCGTGCCTGGTGCCCATCTTGATGTGCCCGTGCCTGCTGCCCAGCCTAAACTGCCCGTGCCTGCTGCCCAGCTTGAAGTCCCTACTGCCCAGCTGGAAGTGCCCGCTGCCCACCTCAATGCCATGGACTTGTCCCAGCAGCAGCTAGTTGGAGCGTCCGGAGGCCGCTCCTTTGAGGGGGGGTACTGTCTGGAATGGATCCGTCCGGTGGTAAGACCCATCATTTGGCGTGCAGTACTCTGGTCCACCAGCAGGTGTCTCCTGGCAGTTTATAACTGTCAGGAGAGGCCTTCCCTGCTGGTATATCATCTTTGGGCCGCAGTACTGGCGTCCACCAGCGGATGGATCCTGTCAGTGTGGAGCAGACAGCTCTTTCTTCGCTCAGCTGTCACATGAGGCCAATCACTGGCTGATTATAAATACCCGGCCAGCCCTCAAACTCTTGCCTTGGTATCTCTCTTCCTTGTGCCCAGAACCTGTGACCTGTGACCTGTGACCTGTAAACCTGACCTGTACCCTTCCCTTCCCTTCCTGATCCGGTGTTCCTGAGTTCCTGGTCCTTTGTTGCCTTTCCCATCCTTAGTCTCCCTCTCCCATCCTGCCCTTGTTCATCTGCTGATCTCCCGTGCATGACCCTGGCTTGGCTAATCGTTTGTGATTCTGGTATTGCCCTTTTATTGTATATATTGTTTGTTTGTAGTTTGTGCTTGTAGTACACTATTTGTTTTCATTCCTTGTCATTTATTTAAATAAACACTTATTATTTCACTTATATGTGTTTGGGTTTCCTCTGTACAGTCCACACAGTCTGCCCTAGTCTTCTGTACCGCGGGTTGGATAAAATAGTCAATATATTCACCAACTCTAGCGGTAATCGAGTCAATCCCGTTTACAATGGGTCTGCCAGGGGGAAATTCTTTACTCTTGTGTATTTTTGGAATGGTGTATATTATCGGTATTCTACAAGATTCTGGGATCAAATACTTAGCCTCCTTCTTGTTAAGAATCTCTTTCTTGATCCCTAAATTTACCACCAATTCTAATTGTTTCTTGTATTCACTTGTGGGATTGCCCAGTAGTTTAATATAAGTATCTTGGTCTACTAGTTGTCTATCCAATTCTTGCATATATTGCTCTTTGGATTGGATGACCACAGCTCCGCCCTTGTCTGCGGGCCTTACAACAATATCTTTCCGTTGTTGGAGCAGTTTAATTCCCTTTCGAATATGTATAGGATCAGCTATCTTCTTAATCTTCAAGGACTGCAGATCTTCAAGTACTAATCTTTTAAAAACATCAATATGCTGATTATTTGTAACTTGCGGGTTATAAATCGAGTTATTCCGTAACGTACTTTGTACCAGTAATGATGGATCACGAGCATTACCAGATCCAGACTGGAATGGATTCCCCATAATATATTTTTTAATATTTAATTTCCTAGTATACTTTTGTATACTGATATATGTGTCGAATTTGTTCAGGTTTTTAATCGGGGCATGCTTAAGGCCTTTATCAAGTACGGCCAATTCATCAGCGGAGATCTGCTTACCACTTAAATTGACTACTCCTTCCCCTACTAATGTCTTTTTCTCTTGGAGTTTCCCGCTCTACAGCCTCTCTGTTTTCGGGGGTGTCTTCTATCCTTTGATCCTCCACTCTTCGTTTGGGTGAACAGTGTAGTTCTCGTGGTGATCTCCTCAGGGAATGGTCTCTTCGGTCCCTGTCTAAAAAATCCCCGTAATGATTCCTTTCTTGATAGTTATTCTCAGATTGATAATGTGGATATGGTTGTCCATAATGTTGTTGTTGTTGGTCTTGGTAGTGCCTAATAGGATCAAATTTATTATACGTAGGTATTGGACTCCTGTCCTGCCTCCCTTGTTGGTAATAATGATATTGTTGTGGATAAAGTGGAGGTCCTCTATTGTCCCGCTGATTTTGTTGCCAGTTGTTATGTGGTTTCTTGAATGGCTTTTTAAATGGCTTCTTCCATGTCTTTTTAGGAGTGGGGTGCCCATATTGTACCGGATATCTCTGATCCTGGTAGGGTCTAGGCGTTTCATAATGTTGCCCATTCCTTTGGTCATGGTTGTTTGTTCTTTAGTACTTTCATCCCACCTAGGTCCGTTGGTGGGGTGGGTACATAGTTGTAGGATCCTGTATCCTTACTTCCCTTGCTGGTGTAGTATATAGGGGAACAGGGGGTGTTTGTTCATTCTTACTTTGCCATTTAAAGGCACGATCAGATTTATAATCCGCAATATCCCGTTGATATTTCTTCATTTTGCGTTGTTGCGCTTCAAGATCCTTAGTGATTAAATCTTTATTAAGTTGTAATGCTAGTTTCTTGAACTCTGCAGAATCTTTATACGGTTCAAGTTTTGTTTTGGTCTCTTCAATTAATTTCTCTACTGCTTGTGTTTTTCTTTGTTTCCTTTTCAGCAGTAGTCTCAAACAGTCAATGCTCCTACTGTTGAAAAATTCATACAATTCGTCCATGGACTCTTTGTCGACCAGTCCGTCATTCGGGGGTACATCCCACCGTAATCTCCTGGGGACTATACTTTCTCTTATGTACCTTTCAAACGTATTGGTGTCCCACCATATGTTGACTTTCTTATCCATCTGGTGTCCTAATTTTCTGACTAGACTCTCTAGATCAGTATTACGTGTTTTCACCTGTGCATTGAAAACCTCATCGAGATTAACATTTCTGTTCTCCATGAAAGTGAATACATCCATGGTAGCGGCAAAGGGGAATTGTGTATGTGTACCCTTCACCTCCATTATATGAGAGGATTGCAGTACCGTATGATTTTACCATATCCCTAGGACCGAGTGGAGGAGAGGAGTTTGGATTAAGCCTAAAATTCTTTCAGTGCCCTGAAACACTGGCCCGAAGGTGAGAGGCTAGGGAGTAGTAGTTTGGGATTTCATTTGTCTGCACCCACCTGCTGGCTGTTCACAACAAGTTTAAAGTGTCCATACCCACTTACTTTGATCTAGACGGGACATACAGGACGCCGGTGGGAATAACGGACACACATTTATTGTCATCTGATCTACCTCACTGCATGGACATTATGAATTATTTATTGTTATTATCATTGTTGCCATGAACATTTATTCGTCCGCGGGACTTTTCACTCATTTTTAATCACCATCACCAACACATTTTTTGCACATTATTTATTGGATGCATTATTTATTTACAATTTTTTATGCACTTTATTTAATGGGTGATATTTATTGATTACCTTTTTTACCACTTCAATACTATTATTCACCTTGTTGTTGCACTTTAGCGCATTGCGCACGATATTGCTTATTTATATTTATTTATGTGAATGCATTTATTTATTTAAATTTATTGCCACGGTTTTAGCGCAAAATCATTTACTTCTCTTTTCACTTGTGGTTCAGTGTTTACCATTAGGTTTTGCAGCTTCCCTAAGACTTTTATTCTAATATTTAGGCACCCCATTATATCCCTTTGTGGGATTTTTTAGTTCACCAGTGTCACCCGTGTGTTCTAGTTCAATTAAGCGCGAAGGTCACTTCCCTGTTTTACCTTCTTTAGTTAGGTGTCAGTGGTTTCTAGTGCGGATCCAATATTGAGACTTGAACCAGGGTGGGGAGATTTTGTCAGGCATTATTATATTATTGTTATGAGCTCCATGTTGGGGGCTTTGGTGGGTATGATGCCCCAAATGTCCAAGCAGAGAAAGGCCTTGTTCTAAAGATGCTATAGGAGGATATAGATATATAAAAATAATTTTTCATAGTTTGTTATAAAATTTTGCAAGCACTGATGTGCGCTGATGAGGCTTTACTGATGGGCACTGATAGGCTGCACTAATGAGGCAGCACTGATGTGAACTGTTGGGTGACACTAATGGACACTATGAGGTGGCACTTATGTATATTTTCGGATCACCGGACAAAAAGACCATCATCAGCAATTAGAAAACTGCCTCACTCTGATAGACGACTGGATGACTGCCAGCTCTCTTAAACTCAACGAATCAAAAACAGAACTTCTTATTCTACATGCAAACCAAAACTCCTGTACCAAGATCCCTTGGACACCTCCTACCATCTTTGGACAGACCATTTCCCCAAGGACCAAGGCCAAGAGCCTCGGAGTCTTCTTTGACTCAGAAATGTCAATGGATGCACAAATAGGATCGGTAGTTAGCGGATCTCACCATCTCCTTCGCCTGCTACGCAGACTCATCCCCTTCATTCCAAAGGAGGACAAAGCCGTGGTAGTTGGAACAGTCATTAATTCACGACTTGACTATGCAAACTCCCTTTACATAGGATTACCCCAATATCAACTTGCGCGCTTACAACTTATCCAAAACACGGCGGCAAGGCTGATAACAGGGAAAAAAACGTGGGAATCCATCTCCCCTTCCCTGAGAAGCCTACATTGGCTAACCGTAAAGAATCGGGTCATTTTTAAGACCCTCTGCCTCACCCACAAATGCACCCACGGAGACGTTCCTCAATACCTTCTCGAGAAAATAAAACACTACACACCTAATCGCAGTCTTCGATCGTCCGACCAAAACCTCCTCCTCATCCCCAAGTCCCGCTACAAATCAAAAGGGGAATGAAGATTCGCTGTTCAAGGACCACGGCTATGGAATGCACTACCAACCTACATCCGCATGGAAGAAAACCACCAGGCCTTCAGGAAAAAACTCAAGACCCACCTCTTCTAAGAAGCTTGACAACAAAGCACTAATACAGCGCCTTGAGGCGATTCAGTTCGCATTGTAGCGCTATACAAATTATTCATTCATTCATTCATTCACTGATGAGGCAGCACTGATAGACGGCACTGCTGGGGCACTGATGGGCATTGATAGGTGGCACTGATGGGCACTAATGAGGCAGCACTGGTGTGCACTGATGAGGCAGCCCTGATAAGACTGCACTGATAGGGGCACTGATGGGCACTGATAGGTGGCACTGATGGGCACTGATAGGCAGCACTGATAGGTGACACTGATGATGAGGCACTGATGGTCACTAATTGGCAGCACAGGTGAGCACTGATTGGCAGCACCAATGGCCACTGATAGGCAGCATAAGTGCGCTGATGTCCCTTTAACACAAGACAGTTATCGACTCTCTTCTCCCTTCCTCACAATGTCAGCATGAGGAAAAAAGGAAAGCCAATAACCAGCTTGTGTTTACATCCGTGATCAGCTGTCATTGAACACAGCTGGTCATGTGGTAAAGTGTCGTTGTGTTTGGCCTTTTACCCCAATCTGTGATCAGCTGAGTCCAAAGGAGGCGATCACGGGAGGATGTCCATGCACACCATCCCAGCAAAGTAAGCCTGCACTGTAGCCGTCTTTCAGCTATAGTGCAGGCAGGAAGGGGTTAAAGATCATCTTGATGAAGTTTTGTTCTGGCATGAAATGGGTTGATGTAGCAGATCTCCTGTGTTTGTCTCGTGGTCATGCAAGTGGTATGAAACTGGTTTCTGGCAACACTTGGAATGCCCTAACTAGCTTTGAACCCTCTATGACAAGTACCAGGACATTCGAATGGATCCCTTCCAAGTAATTTTTTTGCCTATGAAAGGTTCCATTCACACTAGTATGTTTGCACATCACAGAGATTTTTGTTATAGATCCACATTAATATGCAAGGTTACAAGGTGTCAGTGTTTCCTACTGTGCGATTCAAAGAAAACAAATTATATTCTTGTTTCTTTGAACAAATCTATGCAGTGGATTTAACCCTGAGTGGGTTCATGAAATTTTGTCTCACCCCCAACAGGGAGCAGGTAGAATCTAATCCTTCTATCCAAGAACTGAATGTGCAGCTATTATCTAATCATTTGTGAGAGAATAATGTGAATTCATACTGTGGCTATCCATAGACATTATTACAAATTCAAACCAAGTAATTACATATATTAGTCTACTTCTAACTCATGCAATGTAATGGGTTTGATTCACTAAAGGCAAATAGGCTGTTCGATTTGCAAGTGAAGTTGCACTTTGGATTGGAATTATCCCCAGAGGTAACAGATTATCTATCAGTGACATTACTTAAATAAAATGGATGTTTCCGCTGATATCAGTGACACTGAAAACACTGATCCTGGCAGTGATCAACAATGCAGAAAATACTGTTGCTGGCTTCGTTTAGCAATGTAACACTGGTACTGGCTGTGAACAGCCACACTGGAAAAACTGGTGCTGACTGTGATCAGCAAAACAGGATACTGTGCTGGCTGTTTACCATTGAAGCTGGACCTGCTGACAATGGCTACAGTATGTATAGCAACACTGGGAATGCTGGTTTTAGCTGCAATGAAGATACCACTTGTGGGATCTTTTTGTTGCCTCATTACATAGAGAGGTTCAAAATTCAAGGAGCACCTTCATGCTTTTAAGAGCCATGAATTCTACATTGGTTATGTATGACATTTACTGTACAAACAAATGTCAACCATCCCAACCTATAACTAGCCTTTGCAGCAAGGAGCACATGAAAGGGCAGCACACAACAAAAACAAACATTCCCAGTCCAAATTATAAGTGAGCTGGGATTTTTTTTTGTTTGTCTTTGATGTGTGCTGCCCTTCCACGTTCTTCCACATTCTAGTTATAGATTGCGGTCGTTGCCATTTTTTTTACAGTTTGTGAAAATTGTGTGGGGATGCACTGGATACCTTCAGCTGCCATTGTGCCCTTGCAAGGTGTCCTGTGCGTCCCTGTACCTTTAAGAAGAGGTGGGCTACCTCCAGGCAAACTTGCCCTGAAAGGAGTTGTACAGGCAGAAGGTTTTTTTATCTCAATGCATTCTATGCATTGAGACAAAAAACCTTCTGTGTGTAGCAGCCCTCCCAGCACCCCCCAATTACCTACCCAAGCTCCTTTTTCTACAACAATTCTTACAATCACTTTAATCTATCCATTTCTATATGTGCTCCAATTTGGGAGTTAGGACTTCAGTACACTAATGGCGCTTACACACGATCGGACATTCCGACAACAAAATCCTGGATTTATTTCCGACGAATGTTGGCTCAAACTTGTATTGCATACACACGGTCGCACAAATGTTGTCGGAAATTCCGAACGTCAAGAACGCAGTGACGTACAACACGTACGACGAGCTGAGAAAAATTAAGTTCAATAGCCAGCGGCTCTTCTGCTTGATTCCGAGCATGCATGGAATTTTGTGTACACACGATCAAAATCCATTGTCGGAAAATTTGAGAGCCAGCTCTCAAATTTTCTGTTGTCGGAAATTCCAAGAACAAATGTTCGATGGAGCCTACCCACGGTCGGAATTTCCGACCATAAGCTCACATCGAACATTTGTTGTTGGAAATTCTGACCGTGTGTGCATTAATGTGGCCACTGTGGCTTACACATATGTTTGCAGTGGAACTAAACTACTTGTTTTTAGGTTGAAAATATTTTTTATTTTTCAATATATTTAAATTAGAACAGTTCGGAATACAGAAAAAATAAAAACTGGGAAAATAAGAGGAGGAACGGTAACGGTTTACATAATTTTATGAATCGGTTTCTCATATACCTAAACTAGAACGTGTCAGGAAACCATCATACAAATGTTCTGCAGTAAGGGAAAGGGGAGAGTAGATGGGGGAATAGAAAAAAGAAAGGAAGTAATACATAGAATAAAATAAATTAACACAATGTAAAATACAGAAATCCTATGTATGACTCCTTAATATCAATTCTTAATAGAAAAGACCAAAGAACTTGGGGGTCATCAGAGAAAAACCCTTGTTTTTAACATGAACTGTTAGACAGGGTAAATTTGGTTTTGTTGCAAGCTAGTTGGTAAGTGAGCTGGGATTTTTTGTTTGTTTTTGATGTACCTATAACATTTTTAGGGGATCTGAAGTGCCAGGACAATCAAAACATCTGAAAAATTTCAGCTTTTGCAAAGCAGGCACCCCAGGGTGAAAAGGTATACAATAATTCTGGCTGCAATCAGTGACACTGGGGACACTTGTGCTGACTGCGATCAGCAAAGGTGCAAACATAGGCACTGGCTGTGATCAGCAGTGTTGGTCATCTTACTTTAAAAAAGTAATTAGTTAAGTTACAAATTACTTCTTCCAAAAAGTAATTGCGTTAGTAACTTGGTTACTACATTGGAAAAGTAATTAGTTACTCAGCAAAGTAACTGTGTCAGGGGTGGCAGCGGTGGTACTTGAGGGGGTGGTAGCTGCGGTACTTGAAGGGTGGCAGCGGTGGTACTTAAGGGGATGGCAGTGGTGGTGGTGTACTTGGGGGGGGTGGCAGTGGTGGTGGTGTACAGTACTTGGGGGTTGGCAGCGGTGGTACTTGGGGGGGTGGCAGCGGTGTTGTACTTGGGGGGATGGCAGGCAGCTGTGGTACTTAAGGGGGGGCAGCGGTGGTGGTGCCATCCTCTCCCACCTCTGCCTCTTACTGATCCGATCCCCCACCCCTACTGATCTCATCCCTACCCTATCCCCCCATCACCTCTGTTGTAGAAGTGATGGTGGGTGGGTGTAGGGATGGGATCAGTAAGAAGCAGAGGTGGTGGAGGACTTGGGATAGATCAATTAGACTGCAATTCGAATCGTCAGACAGTCACTTACTTGAATGCCTCCAGGGATGCCTTTCCTCATGGGGAGAGAGAAAGACCCTCCCCTTCACTCGATTGGTGTGAGCTGGTCAGCTGACTTCATTTTTCAGTGTCCGCCCCGCCTCCCTACATTCTCTCTCTCTGGATAGGCAGGGTGGGATGGGACGGTCCAGACAGTCTCTCTGAGTCTCAGCCTCCTCTCAGCTCAGCGGGCAAAAGCCCCCCTCCCCGCGGCGGAACGAACAGCCAGGCAGGTGGGCCTCCCGGCGGTAGATGTAATTGCGGTAATGCCGCCCAAGTAATGGGAACGGCGTTACCATGAGGGGAAGAGTAATCAGTTAGATTACTCGTTACCCTCTAAAGTAACTGCGTTAAGTAACTCAGTTTATTTTAGTTACTTACATCACTGGTGATCAGTGATGCTGAAAATGTTGGTGCTGGCTGTAATCAGTGTTGCTGAAAACACTGGCACCAACTGCGAATAGGCACTCTGGAACTGCTTGAATTGGCTGTGACTAATAAAGCTGGAAACATTAGCACTGCTGCAATCAACCACCCAGGAAAAACTGGTGCTGACTGCAAACAGTGGCACTGAAAGCACTGATACTGGCTGCATTTAGTGAAGCTGGAACACTGGTGCCCATTACAATCGGTGAAGGCGGAAACACTGGCACTGGCTATGATCAGCAATACAGGAAACACTGGCGCTGGCTGATATATGCTAAAAGTATTAGCAAATGTTAAGCCTAGTACACACGGGCTGAATGTCGAACGACATTGGCCGGTTCAGTAGAAACTAACCGACATTGGGCCCGTGTGTATGGCAACTGGTCGAACAGAAGCCAGATTCTGTTGAAGGGTCATGACCGAAAAAGGTTTGCCAATGGCTGAGGGCACTGAAGGTAGTGCCCTGGCAGGGGGCTGTCCCCATGTCAGAACACAATAGCACAGCAGGGGAGATTTCTGTACCAACATTGGATTGTTAGTATAGTGGCTCTGACTTGAGCTGTCAGGTTTTTTTTTTCATTCAACTCGCTGGGTTGAACAAAAAAAATCTAGTAGTGTGTACGAGGCTTTAGAAATATTAGTGATGCAGTAAACATTTTCACTGACTGTGATTAGTGATGCTGGAAAAACTGGTACTGGCTGCAATCAATAATGCTAAAAACACTTTAGCTTGCTTCAATCAGCAATGCTGGAAACACTGCCACTGGATGTGATCAGCAATGCTGGAAACACTGGCCCTTAGTTGTGATCAACAATGCTGGAAACACTGGCTCTTGCTGCAGCTAGTTTTGGGGAAAACACTAGCGCTTGCTGTAAACAGCAATGCTGGAAGCACCAGAGCTGACTGCAATCAGTAAAGCTAGAATCACTGGTGCTTGCAGTGACCAGGATTGAAGTAAACACTGGCGCTGGATGTGGTTAGCATTTCTGTAAAAACCTAGTACAAATTAAATGCTGCCAATAGCTGCAATTAATGATGCCGGAATGCCGCTGCGATCAATGAAACTGGTAACATTGGAGCTGGCTATTATCAGTGATGTCTGCAGTTAGCAAAGATAAAAAAAACATAGTGGTGGCTGTGATCAGCAATGCAGGAAACACTGGCACTGGCTGTGATCAACAAAGCTGGAAATGTTGGTGCTGGCTAACCATAGGCCGAACACCATCCTGTTCAATTCGCAGCAGAACTCCCGAACAGGGGAAATGTTCTAACCCGAACGGTGAACCCCATTGAAGCATTATGCCACGTACACACGATGGGAAAAGTCGCCAGCAAAACTCAGATGAGAGCTTTTTGTCGGAAAATGCGACCGTGTGTATGCTCCATCGGTCTTTTGCTGGCGGAATTCCAGCCAGCAAAAGATTAAGATCATGTTCTCTATTTTTCGTTCGGGAAAAGTTCCTATCTGGAAATGCGATCGTCTGTATGCAATTCGGACACGCAAAAAATCACGCATGCTCGGAATCAATTTGACGCATGCTCGGAAGCATTGAACTTAATTTTCTCGGCTCGTCATAGTGTTGTACGTCACTGCGTTCTTAGCGATCAAAAGTTCAGAGAACTTCTGTGTGACTGTGTGTATGCAAGACGCGCTTAAGCGGAATTCCGTCTGAAAAAAAACATCCAAGATTTTTAGGATGGAAATTCCGCTCATGTGTACGGGGCATAACAGGAAAAATCAAAAGTGCCCATTTTGAAGGCTTATATGCAATTCATTAGTCATAAAAGGAGTATGGGGGTCTGGCTACTGCCCTGGGGGACATGTGCAGTTGTTTTTTTCAGGAGCAAGCGCCCCCCCTCCTGAACTATACTAGGCCACATACCCTCAACATGGTGGGGTGGGTGATCTTCCCCCTAACCCAAAGCACCTTGTGCCCATGGCTGGTTGCCCCAAGATCCCACCCCCACGTGAATGGGCATCGGGTACCCATTCACCCAAAAAGTGTCAAAAATTAATTAACACAAAAGACACGTTTTTGACAATGCCTTTATTAACCACTTTCTGCCCGTCATATAACAGAATGACGGCCGCAAATTGGTTAAGTTATCCTGACTGGGCACCATATGAGATCCAGCAGGCTAAGCCACTCACACGTGCCCATAAAGGGCACCCAGTGCTTAGATCGGTGGTGTGATGTGTCACTCCGACACATCGCATTTCTGATCTTGGTAAAGAGCCTATGACGTAGGCTATTTGCCATATGATCAGCTGTGCCCAATTACAGATGGTCACATCGTAACCAGGAAAGGCCATTAATCGGCTTTTCCTCTATTCGTGCTGACAAGGCAGGGGTAGAGGAGAGCTGATCAGCGGCTGTCCTGACAGGGGGCGTCTGCGCTGATAATCAGCGCATTGATTATCAGTACAGACCCACCAGGGATGCCCACCCGTGCCCACCAGGGATGCCAATCAGTGCCCATTAGAGTGCCCATCAGTGCCCCCTATTATTGCCCATCAGTGCCGTCTATGCCACCTATCAGTGCTGCATATCAATGCCACCTATCAGTGCTGCATATCAATGCCACCTATCAGTGCCTCATCACCAGTGCCCCTCAGTGCTGCCTCATCAGTGCCCATCAGTGCCACCTTATCAGTGCCCATCACTGCAGCCTAATCAGTGCCCGTCAGTGAAGGAGAAAACATACTTATTTACAAGATTTTATAAGAGAAACAAAGAAAACCTTTTTTTCTGAATTTTGTTTAGCAAAAAAAAAAACAGCGGTAAACAATCTGTCAGTGCCAA
The DNA here is from genome assembly GCA_028564925.1 of Lithobates sylvaticus. Lineage (NCBI taxonomy): Eukaryota > Metazoa > Chordata > Amphibia > Anura > Ranidae > Lithobates > Lithobates sylvaticus. The sequence continues at coordinate 364,771,175 of CM053026.1, read as the reverse complement.
GCTCAGCCCTTCCTTCTCTGAGCTGGCCGCTCAGCTGTTGGCTAACCGCCAGCTCCTATCTCTCCACAGTAACTCAGCAGTTGATGATATCCTGCTCGTCAGTCCTGCCTACTTAAGCTGTCCAGTCCAGAGGTTCTTTGCCTTTTGCCTTGATCAACATTACAGAAATTATCGCCTGCGATCCTGTTCAAGACTTGCTTTGCTGACATCCCTTCTGGCTCCAGATCCTGCTTGCTGTTCCACTACATTGATCCCTGACTTCTGGCTTGGCTGACTATCCGTTCTGATTACTGAACTTTGGCTATGTTTTTACTACGTTTGTTCATTTTACTTTTATTATTAAACAAGTGTGATTTAACTGTACTTCTGTCTCTGCCTGATTTCATGGTTTCTGACACAAATACCACCAAAAGAAAGCTATATTTGTGGGGAAAAAAGATAAAAAATTAGAGTTTTGCATGACCGCGCAATTATCATTCAAAATGTGACAGGACTGAAAGCTGAAAATTGGCCTTTGCACGAAGGGGGTATAAGTGCCCTGTATTGAAGTGGTTAAAAAAAAAATATTGTCCCTCGATGTAAATCCATCGTCAATCATGCTGCCCGCTGACCCGAAAAAAAAAAAATGAAAAAAATATGCTCTTGTCTGCTCTGCGATTTGACATTTCTTATATAGGTAAGGGGCAGGGCCACCTGACTACATCACCTGGTGGCACCACCCCCCTCTGGTGCATGCTGGGCTTGTGACGTCTTTATTGTTTTTATACATTTTTGACACCCTTTATGGTGGATAGGGGTACTATGTACTCGATACTCATTCACATGAGGGGCCAGGATCTGGAAACCCGCTTGTTAAAGGGGGCTTCCAGAGTCAGATAAGCCCCCTGCCTGCAGACCCCCACAACCACCGGCCACAGTTATGGGGATGAGGCCCTAGTCTCCACAACATGGAGACAAGGTGCTTTGAGGTAGGGGAAATGTTGAGGGCATATGGCCTGGTATGGTCCAGGAAGGGGGGTGCTCACTCGTCCCCCCTTTCCTGACCTGCCATGCTTTATGCCCGGATAAGGGTCTGGTATGGATTTTGGGGGGCCCCATGCCATTTTTGGTGTGGGGTTCCCCTCCAAATCTATACCAGATCTGAAGGGCCTGGTATGGACTGGGGGGGAGGGGGCATTCCATTTTTCCATTATTTTTTAACCAGCACTTTAGTTTTTTGTTCAGCTGTCAATGGGAAAACCCATTGACAGCTGATGACTCATCAGTTGTTAACGACGCTGCGGCTGGCTTGCCAATCCCACTCCTTAACAACCAGCTTACACTGCACCCTGATTGGGCAAAGCTTTGCCCAATCAGGGCACAGAATGCACTGTGCAGCACTGCAGGGTGTTCGTCGGGGTGAACACCCTGCAAATTCAGGTGTTAGGTGAGGGACCGAACAGGCACATGTTCAGCCCGAACTCATGCTCGGGCCGAACCGTTCGCCCATCCCTAGTGCTGGCACTTGCTGTGCTCAGTGATGCAGGAAACACTATTGCTTGTTGTGATCAACAATACTGGAAGCATTGAAGCTGGCTATTATCCTATATCAATACTATATTAACGTATACCATCCCAACCTGCCCTATACTACCCAAGCCTGCATTATGTCACCCCAACCTGCCCTATGCCACCGCAACCTGCCCTATATAACTCCAGCCTGCCCTATGTCATCGCAACCTGCACTTTACCACCCCAACCTGCCCTATGTCACCCCAACCTGCCCTATGCCACCCGAGCCTGCACAATGCCACCCCAACATGCCCTATGTCACTGCAACCTGGCCTAAACCCCTCCAGCCTGCCCTATGCCACTGCAACCTTCCCTATACCATTGTAACTTGCCATTTATCACCCCAGCCTGCCCTACACCACCCCAACCTGTCCTATGCCACCGCAACCTGCCCTATGCCACCCCAACCTGCCCTATACTACCCCAACCTGCCCTATACTACCCCAACCTGACCTATACCACCCCAGCATGCCCTATACCACCCCAACCTGCCCTATATCACCCCAACCTGCCCTATACCACCCTAACCTGCCCTATACCACCCTATACTATAATTTACAGGGGCCATTTGGGGGTGCACCCCGTGACCGCATGCTGCCTACAGGGCGCTGGGCAGGATAGACCGGAGGGGGGATGACACCATGTTTGCCGCACCAGGTAACACCAACCCTAGTGACGCCACTGCCTGACAGTCAGTGTACAGGCACTTGTGTGTGTTTCCAGCTTGTGTTTACATTTTGCTAACACTGTGATGTGGTCCTTGCTGGGAGTGGTAACTTCTTTACCTGGTGCCCAGCACTAAGCAGGCCATGCAGACAGCATGTTGGTCACATAAATACTTAAATCAAGTTGGCAATGATATCTCCCATAATTTTTGCTGACTTTTTACCTTAAGAATGGACTAAAATACACAATACAATGCAAGAGAAAATGTAGTAAACAAAATAGAAATCTGTCCTCCCAATTGATAAATAAAAGACATACATGATTAAATATCAATGAGATGAGAAGTGGTCTGGTTATTTCAAGTAGTCAAGAAATCATACAAAAAGAACATCAATGGGGTTTCATAATTCCATAAATAGATTTTATATAGGCAAAAAAAATCAAAAGGTAGTATATTGAAAGCACCAAACAGGATACTCGCTATATGCGACTCCCGGGGACGGTTGGTGAATGACCCTGAACTTATAATAGAGGAACTAGCATCCTTTTATTTAACACTGTATCAATTGTGTGACAACTATACTGACAGAGAACACCAGGACTATATAGAGGGGGTGGACCTCCCAGTGTTGTCCTGTGGTGAACGGGCGGGACTTGAGGCTCCCCTCGCCCTAGACGAGGTGAGGGTGGCCGCAGCTTCCTTCCCCACTTGCAAGGCCCCTGGGGACGATGGGATCCCTATAGAGGTTTATACCCAATACGGGGAGGTACTTTTACCCAAACTGCTTGAGGTCTTTAACTCCTCCTTTGAGACAGGGAAGCTACCAGACACAATGACCAGAGCCAATATTGTGCTACTACTGAAAGCAGGCAAGGACCCGCTGGATCCCAGACCTACATCGTTGCTACAGAGCGACGTTAAAATTTTGGCCAAGGTAATAGCTCTTAGAGTCAATAAGATAATAAGGTCTATTATTCACATGAACAATGCATTCGACAGTGTGGGCTGCAGGTATCTATGGTCTGTACTGTCCAAGTTTGGGTTCGGTCCCTGGTTCATAAGACGGGTGAAACTTCTGTATGACACACCACAAGCTGCCATACGCTTATCAAACAAATTGTCACATGCTTTTGCACTGGGCAGGGGGACGAGACAGGGATGTCCCCTGTCCCCCCTGCTCTTTGCTCTGGCCATCGAGCCCCTTGTGGCCCAGGTGAGAAATTGCCCACAGGTTAAGGGATTTCGGTATGGGGACGTGCAGGAGAAAATCATGCTCTATGCCGACGGCATGCTTCTTTTCCTGGAAGACACGGAAGGCTCGTTGACGGGGGCGATTTCCCTGATCAGGGAGTTTGGCCACTTTTCGGGCCTCACCATAAACTGGTCCAAGTCAGCTCTTATGTTCATTGATGGAGCTCTCCTGCCCAGTGCCCATAGTAACTGAGTTTAAGTACCTGGGAGCACATATCTCCCCTACACTGACAGACTTCTGCCAACTAAATGTATATCCCATGCTGACTCGATTTAGAGACATGATAAATATATGTAACAATCTTAAAATGTCCCTGGTGGGGAAAACAAACCTTATTAAGATGATACTGATGCCACAGTTCCTGTACCTATTACACAATACGCCAGTGGTTATACCGCTGAAGATAATTAGAGTGGTGAACTCACTTTTCAGACTACTGTTATGGCACACCAAGCCCCCTAGAATCAAGCTTGAGCAGTTGCAATACCCGAAAGAGGGAGGGGGACTTGCCTTGCCTAACCCATGGATATACTACTTGGCAGCGCAGCTACAGCATTTAATAGGAGCCATGACCCCCTCGTCTGGGGGCTCATCCAGTAGACTCATGCAAATAGGCTCGGAGGCAGACTCTATACTGGAGGGACTAAAAGCCCAAAAATTTCAAAAACCCAACAAACCTATGCCAACGTATGCACTCCTTCAGAAGGTGTGGAACAAGGTCAGGCAGCTACAAAATGTAACGAGGTTCACGGCATTCAGCCCAATATGGGGAAACAAAACATATACAGAACTAGCCAAAATACAGCAGGGACCTAGATGGATTCCCCTGGGTATAACCCATTTGAGACAGATCTTTCATAACGGGACCTTGATCCCTTTTAAAGACCTGCAATCCAAATACGGCCTAGCACATAACATGCTTTTCTATTATATGCAACTCCAACACGCAGTTAGAGCGCATGGGGCAAGATGCAGTAGAAACTAAGGGCATTATCTCTCAATTCTATAACATGCTCCTGTCTTCATTCTTAGAGGGACACCCCATGAAGGCAGCAACGCACTGGGAGGCGGATTTAGGACCTATTGCAGGGGAATTGTGGGAGGAAGCCCTACAGGCGGTTAACACATGCTCATTAAATGTAGCACATAAAGTATCCCAACTGTATATCCTGTTAAGAGCTCATTACACTCCGGTGAAACTACACAAGATGGGAAGGAAACCCGACCCTTTATGTAAGAGGTGCAGGATAGCGCCCAGGGATCTGATTCATCTCCTCTGGCGCTGTCCAAAACTCCATAGGTACTGGGCGGGGGTTTTGGCCATATTAAATCAAGTGTACCAGACTGAGGTCACCCTTGATCCATTAACATGCTTACTGGGAGTACTGGAGGGGGAAATAGCAGAGGAGGGGAAGAGAACCGCATTTGCTAGAGCACTGTTTTAGGCCAGAAAGACAATTCTATTGAACTGGAAATCTGCCGCACCGCCCACATCTAAGACATGGATACAACACATGGGTAAAAGCTCATAATGGAGAAGTACATATACCAACATAAAGGAAATCCTGACAAGTTTGACAGACTGTGGGGAGCATGGCTTGACACTCCGGGACTTAGTCTTATGGAACTTGTTCAGACGAGACTGATCGGTGGGCTGTAGGGGGGTGGGTACTAAACTTTCAGAGAATAAATATGAGAATTATGTAATAGACGGCAATGGGGATGATGATAAAGGTTGCCTAAAAGGCGGGGAGGGGGGGAATTGTTAGAAATTTGACTGTACTGTGTGTGAAGAATGGTAATGCATATGAATACCTGTAACCATTGATGGATATTTGATACGCCAAAATCTGTTTGTAGATTGTATATTGAGTTGCATTCTGACATGTAATGTTTATTATATGAGCAATAAAAACCTTTTGATTTAAAAAAAATAAATAAAAAAAAACTGGATACTCAAGCAACAACTCAAGCAACAAATAATCAGCTATAAAAAAAAAACAAGCAATAAGAAAAATAAACAGGATTACAACAATTAAATAAACTGCAAGAGTTGCTTTTATAACAACATGTTCTTCAAACCTGAAGTCTGAAAGTTTAATTATTGAAACAAATCAGATAAGTTGACATCACTGCAGACTCGGTATGTTCAGGTCCCAGTGGTATTTTGAAAGATGAGGAATCAATTTCCTTCCAATAATACACACAGGATGAAATCAAATACAGGGTCCGAGGTGATGCAAGACAAATATTTTTTTTTTCCAGACAAGGAACAGTTTGTTATTTGTTTAACCTCGTGTCCCTGATCATGACATGTTTATATAATATATATCAATGATATGAAGTAAATCAAAATATTCAACACAATGCCAAACTCATAATAGCTTTTTTTTCTTCAAAAAGGATTTCTCCTCTACAGTTTCCTTTTTTTTTCTGGGGGGGGGGGGGGTGTTTAGAAAGTTTTTAATATTCTGGGGCTGCCCAGCAAATATCAATCATACCAATTTTTTTTCTGCTACTTAGTTACCACTCCATTTCTGGACATAGTAAACAAATGCATGATTTTTGCAGTGTCTTGATAAATCAGCAACATATACTGCCGAAAAGTTCATAAGTTAAAATAAAATGCTCCATCTGTAAATCAGACAGGCAGTCTTTAAAGCGGAGTTCCGAGTAAAACAAATACTGCAGCTGCTGACTTTTAATAATTGAACACTTACCTGTCCCAGGGTCCAGCGATGCTGGGGAATGAAGCCCCGCTCATCTCCCCCTCCTCTCTGTGGCTCCAGCATTGTCACTGTGTGTGCCTGGCTGTGGCTTCACAGCCGGGCACGCACTGCGCATGCACGCACTGCGCCTGCGCTGCAGGCTGCGACTGGCCGGGCAATCATGAACTTACTTCCGGCACCACAGTTCCCGGGTAGGAAGTGGGAGCTGGAACCCTCTAAAAAGAGGGTTTCCGCTCCCCCCCCCCCCCGCCCCCAAAAAAAATGACATGTTATATGTGGCATGTCAGGGGGTCACCTTCACTTAAAGCGGAAGTTCCATTTGTGGGTGGAATTCAGCTTTAACCTCTTCCCAATCACCTAAAGCACATGTGTGGCAGCAGGGCATGTGGGCCTTAATATCCATGTGCCAAATATCTGCATTCATGGTGCAACACTGCTCTGTAATGAGAGCATTCTCAGTGGGTGCACCCAGCATAATGACTGAGCTGTCACCAACAGTTCCTGGCTCCCAATCATGTAACCATTATGATAACCAATCATTTTTTTTAGGAGCAGTGATTTTAATTATGCTTAAAGTGCAACAATACAAATGTAAAATTCCTTTAAATATAGTGCCTGGGGAATCCCTTTAATGTGCTTGTAAAGTGGCGCTTCTGTAGCATACATAAAACATGCTACAAAAAACCCCCCAAAAAAACAAGTCAAATCCCATTTAAAATGACTTGCGGTTACAATTGCTGGCACCTGACTATTGAAAAAGAAAAAAGAAAAAAACGGCGTGGGATCCCCACCAAAATCCATACCAGACCCTTATCTGAGCATAAGCCACAGAGCCTTGTCACGGCACCCTGGTATCTGTGGTCGTAACACTAAACTAGGGATGGGCCCGGTGTTCGATTCAAACCCATGTTTGAATCGAAAATCGGGCGTTCGCCGGCTCGGCGAGCCCAGAACTAATTGGGCCGCTCGCATCAAATTCGTGTGATGCGAGCGGCCCGCAATGCATTGCGCTAGTCGCAGTGCAATGCTGGCTGATGATTGGCCAAGCATGTACTGTGACCCCGCATGCTTGGCCAATCACAGCGCCGGCAGCGAGGAGAGCCATAATTGGCTACAGGCAGGATGCCTGTAGCCAATTATAGCTCAGGGGCTTTAGTACACGCCCCACGGTATAAGAGGCCGCGGCGGCGGCGGCCTCGCATATTATGTTTCAGTCACAGTGTCAGCGTTTCAGTGTGTTGCTGACTGCTGACAAGATATGCTCTATTTCTGGGGATTTGTGTGGGCGTGCTGTTAGAACAGCATTTCAGTATCACATCTGGGGGGAGTCTATAGGTGGCCTGTGAAGGGGGGCAGGTTTCCTGTGCTTAAAACTTTCCCTGCAAAAAGTGTCATTTTTGCAGGAAAAAAGCTATTTAAAAGCACTTGCGGCTAATGAATTGATGGCTCCTGTAACACAGAGAACTGTCATTCATTGATAAAAAACAAAAAAAAAAGCGTGGGGGTCCCCCAAATTCAATAACCAGGCCCTTCAGGTCTGGGATGGATATTAAGGGGAACCCCAGCCAAAAAAAAATGGCGTAGGGTCCCCCTCAAAATCCATACCAGACCCTTGAGGTCTGGGATGGATTTTAAGGGGAACCCTAGCCAAAAAAAATGGCGTGGGGTCCCCCTCAAAATCCGTACCAGACCCTTATCCGAGCACGCAACCTGGCAGGCCGCAGGAAAAGAGGGGGGGCGAGAGCGGCCCCCCTCCCGCCTGAACCGTACCAGGCCACATGCCCTCAACATTGGAAGGATGCCCATCCCTTCTTAAAGGTACAGGAGCACACCAAACACCCAGCATGTAGCACAATGGCTGCAAAGGTGTTGGTGCGTTGCTGGACAGTTTGCTGTCTCCCAGCACTTTTGATAATATATTCAAGACCTGTCTCCAGTATCTACTAATACCGGGGCAAGACCACATTAGATGCACAAAATCAGCCCCTGGTTGATAACACCTCCCACAGTCCACGGATGCTGTTCATCCCATTAAATTTAATTTACGTGGTGTAAGATAGGTTTGATGTATTATATACAGCTGTATCAATCTGTTATTACTTGCAGGTGATACTCCCAAATGTGATTTACATACCTCCAATATCTCATCTGTCATAGATGTACAGATCATTTTCCATTTCCTTTTAATCTGTAGCAGAGCATCCCGTATGTTAGCCTGCATTAAATATGTATATAGTTTAGATACTAATCCCTTTGGTCCCTGAATTCTTAATATTCCAATAAGAGGGAATTTTGATTTATTAACTTTATTACTACCAAATTGAGCTTGTAGTGCATGCCTTGACTGTAGGAATCTATAAAAATGTCTATCTATTAGATTATATTGAGTTTTAAAAAAATCAAATGAGCATATATTCCCACCTGATCTAGTACTACTATTCCTTTTTTGCATCCAGAATGTATTATCTTGCATTGTACTTAATTCCTCAAATAAAGAAGAAGACGTCATGGAGGAAGATGCCAGACGAGAACTCCGGAGCAAGAAGCAGAGGATCGGAGGAAGAAGAAGAGGAAGAAGAAGATGGAGGAAGAAACCAGAAGGATGAAGGAAGGAAGAAGGAAGAAGACCCAAAGAATAAATAAATAAAAGGAATAAATAAAGGAATTGTCAAAAACTGTCTCTTGTCACTTTTAAAATTTTTGACACTTTTTTTGTGAAATGGTAGGGGTACTTTTGTACCCCATTACCATTTCACACAGGGGGCAGGATCTGGGGGTCCCCTTGTTAAAGGGGGCTTCCAGATTCCGATAAGCCCCCCGCCCGCAGACCCCCACAACCACCGGGCAAGTGTTGTGGGGATGAGGCCCTTGTCCCCATCAATATGGGAACAAGGTGCTTTGGGGGGCTACCCCCAAAGCACCCTCCCAATGTTGAGGGCATGTGGCCTGGTATGGTTCAGGGGGACGCTCTCTCGTCCCCCCCTCTTTTCCTGACTGGCCAGGTTGCGTGCTCGGATAAGGGTCTGGTATGGATTTTGAGGGGGGCCCCCACGCCATTTTTTCTTTGCGCGGGGTTCCCCTTAAAATCCATACCAGACCTGAAGGGCCTGGTATGGATTTTGAGGGGGAACCCAACGGCATTATTTTTTTTACATTTTGGCGCTGGGTTCCCCTTAATATCCATACCAGATCTAAGGGCCAGGTGTGCTCTTGGAGAGGAACCCATGGCATTTTTTTATTTAAAATTAAAGTCGCCTGGCCTGGGGGCGACTTAAAGTCGTGTTGTAAGTCGCCCAAAGTCGTGTTGAAGTCGCCCCAAGTCACACTGTGATTCATACTCAAGTCGTGTCCAAGTTGCCTCCCAAAGTCACGCTGGAAGTCGTGTTGCCCCTGTGTGAATGGACTCTTAATGATACGGCATGCGCTATTATCAATGGCCTATTATTATCGCCATTGCGCATATGAGTGCGTCGGTTCACACGATAAATTAATGATTTATCTGGCGCACCAATTAAGGTATGAACTGGCGCAGCGCATTCCTCTTAGTAAATGACCCCCTCAGTGTGTTAACATGTACTATCTCCCATCACGGGATATCAATGTATGCATTTTGGGGGTGCAACCCCTTCCTCAAAACTAAAGTAAGTGAGAGGCAGGGGTTGCTCCCACGAAACACGACCATTGATACCCCATGATGGGAGCTAGCACATGTTGACTCAGTGTTTTTTTTTTCGAAAGGCAAATCCACTTTGCACTACAAGTGCACTGCAAGCGCACTTTCAACTGCACTTGCATTGCACTTGTAGTGCAAAGTGGATTGGCCTTTCGCAAATAACTCCCACTGTGTGTTTTGTGGCTTTAGCAAACTAGATGTAGGGAAAGACACATTTTAGGCAAATAAGAATTGTTTTGCCCAATTTGTGTGCATCTTCAATTTATGTCTTTGCGATTCTTAAAAACACAGAAAGATTACAATTAAAACATTACTTAGGGCAGTGTTTCCCAACTCCAGATGCATTTCCAGGTCATGTTTTCTATATTTTTTGTTTTTGGCCATTTTCGAGGTTAGTAATTCACACGCCCGTTTTTTTACTGTGGAAAATAAAAAAAACAGGACCTGGTGGTGCATCTAGAGAAGTGGAGTGGCGAAACACCTCAGACACTGAAGCCTAGGTTCACATTTGAGCGATTTATCATGCGATTTGATACATAAAATCGCATGACAAGTCGCAGCCTATTGGAGGCAATGGCACTGTTCCAATTGGTGCAACACGGATTTAGCGGCACCGCACCAATTCTCAAAAGTAATTCCTGCACTACTTTTTCCATTTTCATGTGAAACTTCAATAGTCATGTGGGTATGAAGCCACACAAATGTCTATCAAGTAGCACCTGAAATAGCACTGACCTTGCGATTTAGAAATTGAGCAACTTCAAGTAGAGTGATTTCAAAGTAGCATCAATGTGAGCCAGGGCTTAAAAGTAAAAAACACATGTGAAATCTTAAAACTGCAAACAGGATCCAACAAGTGGAAGAAAACTTCAGGCCAGATGAACTTAAAATTTGGCAAGCATGTCGACATAATCACGTATTCTTCTCTGTAAAGCAGTGGCAGCCTTAATTATTTGCTCTAGATCGATCAAAGCCTGTATAATATCTGCGCTCATACAGCCAATTGTGCAATTTGGAAGTTTGTGTCCTCGTAAGAAGAGAAAAACGTATTAAGGGAACGATGGTCAAGTGGCTGAGGCCCTACATAGTGAATTATGGTCAAGTTACTAGTCAAATTTGGGAAATACTTACTTACCCAGTTTACTGTTGCTTGCAACCTTCTTGCCCTTTAGACACCTACACTACTAGGAATGAACTACCCTGCAATCTTGGCACTGGTTTCAGGTACCTAGCAACACTACCAGCTCTTTCAACCTCTTCCTTCTCCATGCTAATGTTAAGGCACTACATACTTTGTGTGGAGTGGGTGTTTGTTTTGGACATCTAAACATACACATTTGAAGCCAGATTCAAAGAATATTTACTTGTGCAAATAAGAGGCTCACATGTGTTTTCTTCTACTTCTGGGTCTCTTTTGCCCTCTGTATGACTTGCGTCAGGGGATGTTACATCAACAAGTGGAAGGTCTGTGCTGGGTCCAGGTGTCATATCCAACGCCACAAAAACAACATCCTGGTTCAGCTGAACACACTCACTTTCCTCTAAAAAAGAAACAATATACCATTCATTAAAAAGCCACACCTAGTCACATCTGTTTCTAGCATACGTTTTGCTGCATTAGTTGACCAACCTTGCCCTTTGGACAATGTTTGCTCCTGACTAGTGGACTCCACCATGCTGCACTGGGGTTTTTTATCATAGAAAAATGCATTGAAAAGGGAAGGTGATGTCATTTTACCGAGGACAAACACTGGACAAGTGCCAACATTGAAAAACTCATGCAGTTGCCCCCCACCACTTTTGTCTCCTATGGGATAGGGGATATATGAGGATCATTCTAGCAGGCGTGACTCTGTGTGACTGTGATTCCCGGGCCTCTCCTTGACCCGTGTCTACCCTGGCAAGACTGCATTATTGGGCACTGATGAGCCAGGCAGCAACCGAAAGTGTTCTTTACCCCTTAAGTTCCACCCTAAGCCCATGGCTAAATGAGTGTGTTTGAAGTTGTCACTTACGATTCTGGGGGGAAGATGGCCTCGTTGTCTCCCCTTTTGGGGCCCGGGTGAGGGTAGCCTCCCTTTGTCCCCTCTGGTGTCTTGTCTGTAGCCTCATTTTTTTGTGCTTCCCTGTTGAAAGAAGAGTAAAAAAAATAGTTAAAAACAAAAAAAAGTGCAAAAAAAGTTCATATCTGCTATATATTTTAATTCATCTTTAAAAAATAAATCGGACAAAGATTAGAGAAAACATTATCTCAAATTTTCAAAACCTACTTTTAGAAAACACATATACAGACAACTAATTTACACATATACATATTGTTTAGATACAAATATTGCTTACTTTTTTTGATTATGTGATAAATAGACTCCATCTGCTCTTGCTTGTGGTGCTTTAGATCAGACCATCGCTTTCGGATTTGGACCTTCATTCGTTGCACCAAAAATCTGCACTCCAAAATGGGGTAGTTTCGGCTGTTGGGCCTTTCGTCGTTGCGCAGCTTGCAATCATAGTTGTGCTTCTCAAGGATGTGCACCATCTCACCCTTGCTCATGGGGGTTGCTTTGTGCCTCATATAAGCTCCACCACTGTGGGGCTGCATACAATTTCCAGAATTCACAGGATCCGACATGTTGTCCCTCAAGAATGTTTTGCCGTGTGTGTCACATGCAGAAGAGAGATGGTCACGCCCCAGCGTCATGACACACTAAGAGCGTAGTTTTACGCATGCGCATTGTATATAAAGCCAAAATGCGGTCGATGTAATGGCCTTAGGAACAATCTGGGAGTGGAGGAGAAATGATCGACATCGCCAAAAGGAGACATAAGACAAAGGTACAATTGTAAATTGGGGCATCAGTTATTAGTGGCCTATACTGCTTAGATTGAGGACTATATTGAGACCATATTATTTATGAGTTAAGCCTCACATTATGGTTTGTCTGGTGTTCTGTCTTGCAGGCATCTGCTATAATTAAATTGACAATGGTGGATAAATTCACTGCGCCAGACTTTTTGCCTGAATTTAAAAAGCAGTACCGGGAGCTGCCATGTATATGGAAAGTGAGGAATTACTCAAATAAAATCAAGAGGAAGGAAGCAATGGAGAAACTGTTGGAATTGGTGAAGCCTCTGTACCCCACGGCAGACATCAATTATTTGAAGGCCAAAATTGGGAGCCTTCATAGTACATATAATAGGAAGCGCAAGATGGTCCTGGAATCCCAGAGATCGGGAGTATCAGCAGATGACCTATATGTCCCCAAGCTGTGGTACTACATCAACCTACGTTTTTTGTCTGACCAAACAGAACTACGCCCATCACTCTCAACGCTTCCTTCCACATCGGCTGAGTCCACAGCTCCTGAAGTCCACCTTGGTCCTTCTACACAACAAGAAGATGTGGAGGAGCCCAGCTTGACCCAGGTATAGCATTGTTCAACATATATTTATCCAAAAAATAGAATGATGTTAACTAGACGTTATTAATCCAAAATGTTGCCCTTAATAAAGTGGTTTCAATATCAATAGACAGTAGTGGCCAAAAATGATTGGGACAAGAATGAAAAATGCTGGGGTGAGAATCATAGTCTTTTCTATTTGTCCACATTCAATTTTCAACAGTCAGGAGCTCAAATTTGTGTGTGATTGATGACCAAAAACCAACAAATATGTCCCATTTTCGTACACAGGAAGGTCTCATTCAGGAGAAGCCGTGCCAAGCAGCCAAACGGAGTCGCAGATCCCTTCTCTACGCCCTCCTACTAAAATGGCCAGGAAAAGCAGGAATCTGGACAAGGCCATGGCTGCCTTCCTAAGGCATGCAACTACCCCCATCAGTACGGACCCGGATGCACAGGAGGCATTTGGTTGTATGACAGGTAATAAGCTGCGAGATAGGCAGGAGAAGCAAAGGAGTAAGTGTGAGGAACTAATACTGCAGCTCCTCAACAAGGAGAGGAGGGGACACATTTCATCTAAAACACACATCTGTGATTAGGATGACACACCTCCACCACCTCCACAGATACCACAGAAAACCCAACCACCACAGCAACATGGCGGACCATGGAAAATCTGGCCCCAACACCCCCAACAAGCCCGCTGGCCTGGGGATTTTCACCCCTACAATTTCTGATTCTTTTTTTGTTTATTTTTGAAATTATGATTTGAATTTTTTTGTGTGCAGAGAATGCACTTTTTCTTTAAATTATTTCATTTTGATTTGTAGGGCAGATAACATGTTTCATTTAGTAAGAATTTGCAATTTAAAAAAATGGCCTCAGCCGATGTGGAAGGAAGCATTGACAGTGATGTCCTGGGTTCGGTCTGGTCTAGCAAAAAACGCAGGCTGTTTTAAAGCGCGACGGTACCTGAAAAAAAAATATGAAAAGCCAGCAGCTACAAATACTGCAGCTGCTGACTTTTAATAAATGGACACTTACCTGTCACAGGTTCCAGCGATGTGGGCAGCAGAGGCCAATCAATCGATCGGCTCTCTGCTGCTGCCGGCGCCATTCTCAGTGAGGGAATCAGGAAGTGGCTTCACTTCCCGTTTCCCCACTGCGCATGCGCGAGTCGCGCAGCGCAATGAGAATCGTCAGCGCTGTCTGCCGGGACACGTGTGTGTCCCGGCAGACAGCGCGCCAGGAAGGAAGTGGCGTAAACTCCCGTGGGAGTTTATGCCCAGAAGTGGGTGCAGATACCTGTCTTAGACAGGTATCTGCACCCCCCCTCCCCCCTGAAAGGTGCCAAATGTGACACCGGAGGGGGGGGAGGGTTCCGAAAAGCGGAAGTTCCACTTTAGGGTGGAATCCCGCTTTAAGACCACAGCCCAGGACCATATTGTGCTCCCTATTAAATGTACTCCTCAGGTTCCCAATTTTGCTCTTCAAATAATTGAGGTCTGCCCTGGGGTTCAAAGGCTTCACCAATTCCAATAGTTTCTCCATCACTGCCATCCTCTTGATTTTAACATGACCTTCTTGTGCTCCCTATCAAATAAAAAAAAAAAAAATTTGTAAAATATTTGGCTATGTGTTTTAAATTTGTTTGTGAGTAGACAGGTACATTTCAAAAACACAATGTCAAATTAACAAGGGACACCAACATAGTTGTATCTTTGAGCTTAAAAAACTACAAGATAATAATGGTGTTGTGGTAACATTATTATTCAGGATATCACTAGAAAAAAAAAAGCCTTTTGAAATACATTTGGCAGAACTCTGTCAATATCACCAGCAAAGCAGCTTCATTATTATCCCATTATTAATAATAAGAGAATGCGCTGCATTTCGAGATTTCATAATTTGCCTTGTCACCAGGGGCAGACTGACACATCCATGACTCGGGCGCAGCCCGAGGGCCCGGGGAGGCCATGAGAGGCCACTTGAAGCGGCTGCATTACATGCCGCAAAGTCGATAAAAATACTGACAACGGTGCAGCGCGGAGCGCGCTGCTCCCAGCCGGCCCCTCCTTCTCTCCCGTCTGTCCCAGGTGCTTGTACTGTATGCGCCGTGACGCATGGGACCGACGAGAAGAGTGGAGGAGCAGGCGGGGATGGCCCGCGCTGCGCCATTAGCAGTATTATTACCGGCATTGCGGCATGTAATACAGCAGGCAGCTTCATTGGCGACTGTGAGTAAAGTTAGGTTAAGACACCAGGGCCGCAACAACTGATGGGGGGGTACAGATGCATGGGCCCCGGGTCCCCCCACCCCACTGTGTCCCCCTGTGTGTGCGCTCTCCCTCCAGTGTCCACCTTTGTGAGTGTCCCCCTTTGTGAGTGTCCTCCTGTGTGTGTGCTCTCCCTCCAGTGTCCCCCCTGTGTGTGTGTGCTCTCCCTCCAGTGCCCACCATGTGTGTGTGCTCTCCCTCCAGTGTCCCCCCCTGTGTGTGCGCTCTCCCTCCAGTGTCCCCTCCCTGTGTGTACGCTCTCCCTCCAGTGTCCCCCTTTGTGAGTGTCCCCCTGTGTGTGCGCTCTACCTCCAGTGTCCCCCTGTGTGTGCGCTCTCCCTCCAGTGTCCCCCTGTGTGTGTGCTCTCTCTCCAGTGTCCCCCTCCTGTGTGTGCGCTCTCCCTCCAGTGTCCCCCTGTGTGTGCGCTCTCCCTCCAGTGTCCCCCTGTGTGTGCGCTCTCCCTCCAGTGTCCCCCCTGTGTGTGCGCTCTGCCTCCAGTGTCCCCCCCTGTGTGTGTGTGCTCTCCCTCCAGTCTCCCCCCCCCCTGTGTGTGCGCTCTCCCTCCAGTATCCCCCCCTGTGTGTGCGCTCTCCCTCCAGTGTCCCCCTGTGTGTGCGCTCCCCCTCCAGTGTCCCCCTGTGTGTGCGCTCTCCCTCCAGTGTCCCCCTGTGTGTGCGCTCTCCCTCCAGTGCCCCCCCGTGTGTGCGCTCTCCCTCCAGTGCCCCCCCCCCCTGTGTGTGCGCTCTCCCTCCCTGTCCCCCCCTGTGTGTGCGATCTCCCTCCAGTGTCCCCCCTGTGTGTGTGCTCTCCCTCCAATGTCCCCCCCCTGTGTGTGCGCTCTCCCTCCAGTGTCCCCCTGTGTGTGCGCTCTCCCTCTAGTGCCCCCCCCTGTGTGTGCGCTCTCCCTCCAGTGTCCCCCTTTGTGAGTGTCCCCCTGTGTGTGCGCTCTACCTCCAGTGTCCCCCTGTGTGTGCGCTCTCCCTCCAATGTCCCCCTTTGTGAGTGTCCCCCTGTGTGTGTGCTCTCCCTCCAGTGTCCCCCTTTGTGAGTGTCCTCCTGTGTGTGTGCTCTCCCTCCAGTGTCCCCCTTTGTGAGTGTCCCCCTTTGTGAGTGTCCTCCTGTGTGTGCATTCTCACTCCAGTGACCCCCTGTGTGTGTGTGCGCTCTCCCTCCAGTGTCCCTCTGCGTGTGTGTGTGCATTCTCACTCCAGTGACCCCCTGTGTGTGTGTGCATTCTCACTCCAGTGACCCCCTGTGTGTGTGCGCTCTCACTCCAGTGTCCCCCTGTGTGTGCATTCTCCCTACAGTGTCACCATGTGTGCATTCTCCCTCCAGTGTCCCCATGTGTGCATTCTCCCTCCAGTGACCCCCTGTGTGTGTGTGTGCATTCTCACTCCAGTGACCCCCTGTGTGTGTGTGCATTCTCACTCCAGTGACCCCCTGTGTGTGTGTGTGTGCTCTCCCTCCAGTGTCTCCCTGTGTGTGTGTGTGTATGTGTGTGTGTGTGCTCTCCCTCCAGTGTCCCCCTGTGTGTGTTTGTGCTCTCCCTCCAGTGTCCCCGTGTGTGCATTCTCCCTCCAGTGACCCCCTGTGTGTGTGTGCATTCTCCCTCCAGTGTCCCCCTGTGTGTGTGTGCATTCTCCCTCCAGTGACCCCCTGTGTGTGTGTGTGCATTCTCCCTCCAGTGACCCCCTGTGTGTGTGCGCATTCTCCCTCCCTTGACCCCCTGTGTGCGCATTCTCCCTCCAGAGACCCCCCGTGTGTGTGCGCATTCTCACTCCAGTGACCCCCTGTGTGTGTGTGTGTGCTCTCCCTCCAGTGTCCCCCTGTGTGTGTGTGCTCTCCCTCCAGTGTCCCCATGTGTGTGTTTGTGCTATCCCTCCAGTATCCCCCTGTGTGTGTGTGCATTCTCCCTCCAGTGACCCCCTGTGTGTGTGTGTGTGTGCATTCTCCCTCCAGTGACCCCCTGTGTGTGTGCGCATTCTCCCTCCAGTGACCCCCTGTTGGCGCATTCTCCCTCCAGTGACCCCCGTGTGTGTGTGCGCATTCTCCCTCCAGTGACCCCCTGTGTGTGTGTGTGTGTGTTTGCACATTCTCCCTCCAGTGACCCCCTGTGTGTGTGTGCATTCTCACTCCAGTGACCCCCTGTGTGTGTGTGCGCATTCTCCCTCCAGTGACCCCCTGTGTGTGTGTGCACATTCTCCCTCCAGTGACCCCCTGTGTGTGTACGCATTCTCCCTCCAGTGACCCCCTGTGTGTGAGCGCATTCTCACTCCAGTGACCCCCTGTGTGTGTGTGTGCACATTCTCCCTCCAGTGACCCCCTGTGTGTGTGTGTGCACATTCTCCCTCCAGTGACTCCCTGTGTGTGTACGCATTCTCCCTCCAGTGACCCCCTGTGTGTGTACGCATTCTCCCTCCAGTGACCCCCTGTGTGTGTGTGCATTCTCACTCCAGTGACCCCCTGTGTGTGTGTGCGCATTCTCCCTCCAGTGTCCCCCTCTGTGTGTGCTCTCCCTCCAGTGTCCCCCTCTGTGTGCGCTCTCCCTCCAGTATACCCTGTGTGTGTATATGTTCTCTCTCCAGTGTCCCCCTGTGTGTGTGCCCCCCCCACAGTGTCCCCCATTGTGCTCTCCCTCCCGAGTGTCCCCCTTTGTGTGTGCTTCCCCCCCAGTGTCCACCTGTGTGCTCTCCCTCCCCCCGTGTCTCCCTGTGCAGGTGTGGCTTGAGTGTGGGGACCAAGGGGGCCCCATGATCTTCTATTGCCCGGGGGCCCCATGAATTGTCAGTCCGCCCCTGCTTGTCACGAATGTGATATCGCCATTACGAACGCTAGTTTTATAAGACCGACTGGTTCTGTCTCATCTTTGCTTCCGAGCATGCGTGTTTGTACTGTGGACTTTTGTTTGATGGACTTGTGTATACACGCTCGGAAAATCCGGCAACAGACATTTGTTCGCCGGAAAAATTTAAAACCTACTATCCAACATTTGTCCGCCTGTCATCAAACATTTCCCATTGGAAAATCTGATCGTGCGTACGAGGCTTTAGAGGGCAGATCGTGCGACCAACATAGATCAACCCGCAGGGGCATGCAAGGCCATACACCACGAAATCAGATGAGCAGTTATAAAAGTGATCTAATGGATATATTTTTCCTTTTGAGAAAAAAGATTTTTTGCCATGTTGTACAAAAGAGCAAGTTTTACACAAAGCTTTTTTGCATTGGCACATGCCTGTTATGCCCCGTACGCACGGTCGGAAATTTCAACCACAAAATCCATCGGATTTTTTCCGACGGATTTTGTCCGACACTGGTGTTGCATACACACGGTCAGACAAAGTTGTCGGAAAATCCGATCATTCTGAATGTGGTGACGTTTGTTGCCTACTACGGGACTACGTAGAGGCTAGTAGCCAATAGCTTTGGTCTTGTAATGTGATCTGAGCATGCGTGGCACTTTGTCCGTCGGAATTCGCTACACACGATCGAAAAAAGTCCGATAGGACTTTGTTGTCGGAAAATTTGAGAGCAGGAGATAAAACGTTGTCCGTCGGAAAATCAGACGGAAAAAGTCTGATGGAGCCTACACACGGTCGGAATTTCCGACAACATTGTCCGATAGGACATTTTCCATCGGAAAATCCGACCGTGTGTATGGGGCATTAGGGGTATAAGAGTAGTGGTATTGGGGGTAGTGTGAATGTTTTTTAGTTTACTGGGGGCAATTTTGTTTTTGAGGTTGGGGGCTTTATGATAGGTGACTCTAGGTACCGGTGGGAGGATGGTTTTGAGATGGGGGTCTTGTTGTAGGATATTCCAATGCTTATTGAGTATTTTTTCCATTTTTTTTGTATTGGGAGTGAAAGGTAGTGATGAATCTTGTGGAATGGTCTGTCGGTTCTTTTTCATCTTTGGCAGGTTTGCCATTAGAGTAGAAGTCACATGCTTTATCTACTAGTTTCTCAGGGTATTCTTTGTCCATAAATGTATTTTTAAGTGGGATACTTTCTAAAGCATAATCGACAGAACTGTCCCTAATGCCCCGTACACACGATCGGACTATCCGGCGGGATTGACTAGAGTCCGCCGGACAATCCGACCGTGTGTGGGCTCCGGCTGACTTTTTCTTCCCAAATGTCCGGCGGACTTAGAAAGAAGTTTTGACTCAAAATTATCCGCCGAACTCGGCAGTCCGGCAGACAATCCGGTCGTCTGTGTGCTAGTCCGCGGGACTTTTGAAATGAACTGACTTGCCGACACACGAAGTAAAGTCCGTTCATTTATAACGCGACTCCAGGTAGACGGGACTAGTGAAGGAAGTCAATGCCGTCGCCTCGATCGGCGAGATTGACAGCTCACTAGCCTCATCACCTGGTATGGATTTAAAGGGGGATCCCTATGCCGAAAATCCATATCAGACCCTTATCCGAGCACGCAGCCCGGCCGGTCAGGGAAGGGGGTAGGGATGAGCGAGCGCCCCCCCCCCCCTCCTGAGCCGTATCAGGCCATGTGCCCTCAAAAGGGGGGGTGCTTTGGGGAAGGGGGCCCTGCGGCTTCTTCCCGACAACCCTGGCCATTTGTTGTCGGGGTCTTCGGGCGGGGCTTTATCGGAATCCGGGAGCCCCCTTTAATAAGGGGGGCCCCTAGATTCCGGCCCTCCATCCTATGTGAATGAGTATGGGGACGATGTACCCCTACCTATTCACCTGGTTAAAAAAGTGTAAATAAAAAACACAACACAAGTTTTTAAAATACTTTATTACACAGCTCCGGGGGTCTTCTTCTGTCTTGGGAGGTCTTCTTGGGGGATCACAGCATCCTCCGGGACTGTGACATCATAAGGGGGCAGGGTCACCATGTGACATAAGTCGGTGACCCCGTCCATTTTCCCTATATAACTGGCCGTGCAACACGTCTCGGCCATTAGAAGCTGAGACAGCATGGTGTCAACATCGGATGAAGAAAGAAGAAGAAGAAGCAGAAGCAGAAGGCGGCGGCGACAGAAGAACCAAAGAGTGGCACAAGACCCCCAAAGTCGGAAGAAGACCCCTGGATGGCGGCGGCGACGAAGGAGAAAGCCGGGCTCCTCCGCTAGTAAAAGAGCTAGCAGAAGATAGCAGAGGAGTCCGGCGAGAAGACCCCCCAAGACGGAAGAAGACCCCCAGAGCTGTGCAATAGGGATGGGCCCGGTGTTTGATTCAAACCCATATTCGAATCGAACATCGGCCGTTCGCCCGTTCGGCGAGCCCAGAACTATTTGGGCCGCTCGCATCACATTCGTGTGATGCGAGCGGCCCGCAATGCATTGCGCCAGTCGCAGTGCAATGCTGGCTGATGATTGGCCAAGCATGCACTGTGACCCCGCATGCTTGGCCAATCACAGCGCCGGCAGCGAGGAGAGCCATAATTGGCTACAGGCAGGATGCCTGTAGCCAATTATAGCTCAGGTGCTTTAGTACACGCCCCACGGAAGAAGACCCCCAGAGCTGTGTAATAGGGATGGGCCCGGTGTTCGATTCAAACCCATATTCGAATCGAACATCGGCCGTTCGCCCGTTCGGCGAGCCCAGAACTATTTGGGCCGCTCGCATCACATTCGTGTGATGCGAGCGGCCCGCAATGCATTGCGCCAGTCGCAGTGCAATGCTGGCTGATGATTGGCCAAGCATGCACTGTGACCCTGCATGCTTGGCCAATCACAGCGCCGGCAGCGAGGAGAGCCATAATTGGCTACAGGCAGGATGCCTGTAGCCAATTATAGCTCAGGGGCTTTAGTACACGCCCCACGGTATAAGAGGGCGCGGCGGCGGCGGCCTCGCATATTGTGTTTCAGTGTCAGTGTGCTGCTAACTGCTGACATTATGTGCTGTATTTCTGGGGATTTGTGTGTGCGTGCTGTTAGTACAGCATTGCAGTATCACATCTGGGGGGTGTCCATAGTATGCCTGTGAAGGGGGGCATGTTTCCTGTGCTTAGAACTGTCCCTGCAAAAAAGTGTCATTTTTGCAGGAAAAAAAGCTATTTAAAAGCACTGAATTGATCCCGTAACACAGAGAACTGTCATTCATTGATAAAAAAAAAAAAAAAAAAAAGTGTGGGGGTCCCCCCAAATTCAATAACCAGGCCCTTCAGGTCTGGGATGGATATTAAGGGGGACCCCAGTCAAAAAAAAAAAAATGGCGTAGGGTCCCCCTCAAAATCCATACCAGACCCTTGAGGGGACGTCATGGGGAATTCCCTATGGCTTTCCCCATGACGTCAGAGGGGGGCGGTGTCACCAGGTGCCCTCCGTTATAAAAGACCTGTCAGACGCAGCGAAGCCTCACACAGCGGGAGCCTCCCATTGCGAGGAGCGGCCCAAGAAGAGACACCGACGCCATGGAAGAAGATGCCAGACGAGAAGGACGAGAAGACCAGCGCAAGAAGAAGCGGATCGGAGGAAGAAGAAGATGGAAGAAGAAGATGGAAGAAGATGCCGGAAGGAGAAGATGAAGAAACCGAAGGACGAAGAAAGGAAGACCAGAAGAAAGAAGATTTTAATAAAGGAATTGTCAAAGACCGTCTCCTGTCATTTTTACCATTTTTGACACTTTTTTGGTGAAATGGTAGGGAAAAGTACCCCCTTACCATTTCACACAGGGGGGGGGGGGGGGGCGGGATCTGGGGGTCCCCTTGTTAAAGAGGGCTTCCAGATTCCGATAAGCCCCCCGCCCGCAAACCCCCACAACCACCGGCCAGGGTTGTGGGGACGAGGCCCTTGTCCTCATCAACATGGGGACAAGGTGCTTTGGGGGTCTCAGACCCCCAAAGCATCCTCCCAATGTTGAGGGCATGTGGCCTGGTACGGTTCAGGAGGGAGGGGGGCCGCTCTCATCCCCCCCCTCTTTTCCTGCGGCCAGCCAGGTTGCGTGCTCGGATAAGGGTCTGGTATGGATTTTCAGGGGGACTCCATGCCATTTTTTTTGGCTGGGGTTACCCTTAAAATCCATCCCAGACCTCAAGGGTCTGATATGGATTTTGAGGGGGACCCTACGCCATTTTTTTTTTTTTTTTTGGCTGGGGTCCCCCTTAATATCCATCCCAGACCTGAAGGGCCTGGTTATTGAATTTGGGGGGACCCCCACGCTTTTTTTTTTAAATTTTTTAAATTTTTTATCAATGACTTTTTTTTTATGAATGGCTTTCAATGAATGACTGTTCTCTGTGTTACGGGAGCCGTCAATTCACATTAGCCGCGAGTCATTTTAAATAGCTTTTTTTCCTGCAAAAATTACACTTTTTGCAGGGACAGTTCTAAGCACAGGAAACATGCGCCCCTTCACAGGCATACTATAGACACCCCCCAGGTACGAAATTTAAAGGAATATTACACTTTTATTGTTTCAATTTAAGCATTATTAAAATCACTGCTCCTGAAAAAACTTCAGTTTTTAAAAAATAATTTTGCATTGATACATGTCCCCTGGGGCAGGACCC
>CM053026.1:364730142-364747690 GCA_028564925.1 Lithobates sylvaticus | reverse complement strand
AATTTGGATGGAAGAGACATGGAGACACCTTTGGATAGCATTGTCAATCTAGTGAGAGGGTAGTATTAAATGATTTAGCAGATTAAGATGGGATTAACTAACAAATTAAAGCTGAACTCTAGCTAATTATTAAGCAGTTACAACAACAATTTTTTTCCTTTCGTGATAAAGGCTTTATACAAATTAATAAAATCCGACCCCTGTAACTACCCCTGTCACTGGTAAATGGTTTATCTCAACCCTCTAATGGGCCGTACACACGCTCGGATTTTCCGATGACCAGTTCTGTCGGATCATGTCCGTCTGACTTTGTCCGATGTTGGTGTTGCGTACACACGGTCGGACAACGCTGTCGGAATTTCCGGTCTGCAAGAACGTCGTGACATAAGTCGTCTTCCACGAGACTAGAAAAGGGAAGTTCAGCACCACGTCCTGCACCCGTTGGGCTCCTTCTGCTGATCCCATGTTTATCGCGAGTTAGTTGAAGTTTGGGGACTTACGATTCGCGCTTCTCAGTTTTGTGACTCAGATCGTTACTGCTCTTCAGTTTGTGCTTGTCGTGCGTATCTGTTTATTAGTGCGTGTAGTCAGTTCGCATTTGTTGGTCATTGCGGCCTATATCTTGATATAGGACGCTTTGATTTTCACTGCTTATTGTCTGCTCGTTTCTGGTATTCATTTCGTTCTTTCAGGCCTTGCTGTTTATCGGTGCTTTCTGTTTGTCCGTTCTGACCAGCCGACCGTTTGTGAGCGATGTTTCCCATACGTACTCGTCGCCGAGTTCGTGCTGTACGCGGAATTGGTGTCAGGCTTTTAGCTTTGAGCCAAGACCCGTCCATGAACAGAGTGACAAGGAGTATGTGGACCAAGAATTGGTTGCTTCAGCGTGATCAGTTCTCGCACATGCCTTTGCTTCGTGAGATCCGGGAGAATAATCCTGATGATTTCAGGAACTTTCTCCGGATGACGGACCCCGTTTTTCACCGTCTTTTGGCTTTGCTGACCCCTTTTATCAGCCGGCAGGATACCTGCATGAGACAAGCCATCACTCCGGAGCAGAGGCTTGTTGCCACGTTGAGGTACTTGGCGACAGGGAGAAGCCTTCAGGATTTGAAGTTCTCCTCAGGTATCTCTCCCCAGGCTCTGGGAATCGTTATTCCAGAGACCTGTTCTGCCATCATCCAGGTCCTGCATTAGGACTATATTAAGGTAACATTTCTACTTTACTATTCCCTTCTATGTATGCTCTGTTTGCTAATGTCTTGTATTTTTGACCTCCTTCCCTAATTACCATGATTGCAATATGCTCTAATATGCTGTGCCCCTTTTCTCCTTCATGCATTTTCCCTTCACTTACCTCCCCAGCATGCTCTTCTGGCCCAATAGACACCTATGGCCTAGTCACTTAAGCAATGTATTTTGTCTGCTGCATAGTATTGTTTTCCCCCAAACACCCCCTAAAATATGCACAAATGTTTGCTGTGTGTTTTACTTCATGCAGAGCCCCTTTTGTTTCCCTTTTTTTTGGGGGGGGGATGCCAAACTCATTAGGAACCCCCTCCACCTACTGCTCTGTCAGATGCTACCAATCCTCTATCTGCTGGCTTTCCCAAGGTCAATACACACTATATACCTACCTCTTTATAGTGGGCATCTTTAGGGATGAATTCAGCAAGGCATGTAGTGCAAGGGGCTGGCTCCCTACTTTCCATTTCATAATTTTTTGTGTTCTTTCCCTCCTATTAGCTTGCTAGGTAATTGCAGAATGTCCAAATGTGCTTCCATAATTTTTTTGGGGTGGGGGGTGTTATTTGGAATGTTGTTTTAGGTTTCCTGTGGGCTGCCAATAGTGTTTTGTTAAGGAGGGTCTGGCCAAACTAGCACACATTATTGAGCCATTTTGGCAATCAATGAAGTGGAGAGGGTTACCTGTCCAAAGCCCCCCCCCCAAACCCTAGTTATTGTCAATGGCCCCTCAGAAGTGGGGGGATTGATGGGGGGTGAGTAATCTGCTAGGGGGACCCTCTACTTTTGGGTGCAAATACTTTCCAGCTTACAATTTTAAAGTCTGATCTTGTTCCAAAATGTTATTGTCTAATCTGCTTGCAATGTTTATGTGCAAAGTGACTAATTTTTTTTTCTTGTTTCACTCCACAGTTCCCTTCCACGCCACAGGAATGGCAGACTGTGGCCTCCCACTTTGCCATCCGTTGGGACTTTCCTAACTGCGGAGTTGCAATTGATGGGAAACACGTCCGCATCGTCCGACCCCCCAACTCCGGGTCCTACTATTATAATTACAAGGGGTTTAATAGTGTAGTGATGTTGGCGGTGGTGTCGACGACATACGAGTTTTTGTATGTGGACGTGGGGATGAACGGCCGGATCTCGGATGGTGGTGCCATTGCGCACACGGAGTTCTATTGGCGTCTCCAGAGTGGCAGTCTGTGTTTGCCACCTCCAGAGGAGAATGCTGAAGGACTCCCCTTCGTCTTTGTTGCAGATGAAGCGTTTGCGCTGACTCCCCATCTGATGAGGCCCTTCCCGATGAGGACCCTCACCCCAGACCAGAGGGTCTTCAATTACAGGCTGTCGAGAGCCCGCAGAGTGGTGGAAAACACCTTCGGGATCCTGGCCAGCCACTTCCGCCTGTTTTTGACGGCTATTAACTTGGCGGAATACTTGCCTGTCTTGCCTGTTGCATATTGCACAACTTTTTGAAAAGACACAACAGCAACTATGTGGTGGCCATTGGCCCAGATGTGGACGGGCCTTCCAATGCCGACCTCACAGCCCTTCAAGCGGCACGTCCAGGCTTGCCCCCTCTAAATGCCCGCGAGGTCCGCGAGCAATATATGGACTACTTTGTGGGTAGGGGGGCCATTGCTCTGCCTGACGATGTGTGAGATGCATTTTTTAATAAATATATTTTTTAAACATACCTATGATTTCTTGTCATTTCCTGCTTGTGTTGTTTGTAGGTGTATTCAAGCTTATTTGTGTTGGATATTTTTGCCCTTTAGCTTCAACAGTGGGAATGCTCTTTCTGGGCAAAAGGAGGTAACAGTCTCTTCTTCCCAAAAAGAATCTTCTCATGTTGTGTGTGTGATACCTAATCTTTTGTCTAGTGAAGGTTTGTAGTGCATAACTGACACCCAAAATACTCCTTTTCATTACCATGACAGAAATGTGTGTATTCACCAAAATGCTGTGCTACGTGTTTTCGTACAAACCACTGTGGGTGTCATTTACCTAAGCCAAATCCACTATGCACTACAAGTGCACTGCAAAAGTGCCCTGGAAAATACACTTGCAGTGCAAACTGGAAAAGCCTTTAGTAAATAACACCCATTGCCCCACAAATCA
Organism: Lithobates sylvaticus; assembly: GCA_028564925.1. NCBI lineage: Eukaryota > Metazoa > Chordata > Amphibia > Anura > Ranidae > Lithobates > Lithobates sylvaticus. The sequence continues at coordinate 364,744,324 of CM053026.1, read as the reverse complement.
TTTACTTTTGACATCAATAATGCTTTGGTGTTTTTAAAGAAGGAAGCCACACATTTTTTGGTTTAAAATAGTTTACTTACAACACATTCCCAAGTGCCTTTCTAAACTTCGTGGAAAAAATGACAAGATCTTGGTTCTTTAGAACATTGTTTACAAACATTACGCATTTGTTAAAACCAGGCATGGAGCAAAACAGAACAGACAGAACCTAGGAACTTGCAAAGTTCACCTTTCTAAAGTGAAGACAAGATCAGACATGACTATATGTTGAAAGTGTGTTTGATCTTGCCTTCAGCACATGGGGGGGCACCCCTTGAAAAAGGTAATTTAGAACATGCACACAATTTGGGTCTCAAAATGGACATTAGATGGTAAAACACATGCCTAGAATGTTCCAAAGTGCAATTTCCCATCATGGGGATCAATGGACGTGTTTTGGGGGTGCAACCCCTTCACCGCACCCACTTTTGTAGTTAGTAAAGTGGTTGCACCCCCACCCCCAAAAATTAATCCACCATGATGGGAGCTAGCACATGTGGACACAATGTGTGCATGTTCCAAATTTGCCACAGTTCTTAAGTTGCAAATGTTGTCACAAACAGCCACAAATGTGTGTTAATTACTTGGTGCGTTTTCAGATTCTACCTAAAACATCAATGATGTTCTTCAATTTTTGTTGAACATCATTGATGTTTTTCTTTATCTCATCTAGATCTCGATTGCAGACCATTATCTCCCCGATGAGTATGTGTGCACTTTCAGTCGTAAAGTGCGATTCTTCTTCCACAACATCCACGTCACCTAAAAACACCAAAACAAAAAATAAAGGCTCTTGGAAATGAGGCAGGCATACATTGATTAGCTTACCAGTAGCTGTGTTCTCCCACACTCACCTGTTGTGGTGACAAGTTCTCCAAGTTCGATGATCTCTCCTTCCTCCTCCTCCTCTGCTTCTGGTTTTTCCCCTTCTTTGGGAGGTGTGGGTTTTCTGGTTTCCTCAGACGTCCCGAGTCTTCGCTCCCTATGAGAATGTACAAAAGGAAGATTTAGCACCACAATCTATTGAGGGCAGAAATAGATAATGTCAAACATTGCTTTAAAGTGAGGGACAATATTTTGGGTTGGCCAGTTACAAATTACAACAACATGAATGTAGTCACTTTGTAAAGGTGCTAAACTTACTACCTTTTTGGTACACCCCTCTAGTATCCACTGGAGCACATGTGTGGAAAAGCATAAAAAAAGGGGCGTTTGGTTATCCCAGCACTAGTGCTCTAGAGTCCACATGGGTAAACAGCTACTGAGTGACCTTTACATTGATTAAATTTGCTTTACATTCTTGATGACATCTCTATTGAGAACAAACTTCCTTTCCCTCCAAACTTCACCAAACCTCGTATTATAAGTGGCCGAACGATCGAGGTTGAGAACGATCGAATGGACACACACGAACATGACAGTGGCAGAAAGATCGATGTTGAGTACGATCGAATGCACAGACGAACATGAAAGTGGCCATTTTCAAAGGTACAACATTGAAAAAATCCAAACACATGGAGCAGTATGCAAGCAAGAAATCAAACACAAAACACAACTACTTACTTTTTTGAAGAACTCGCTTGATCTTTATGTACTGATCGGGCTCCCTCAGTTTCAGGTCTGACCAGCGTTTCCTCAGTTGCTCCTTGGATCGTTGTACCCCAAAATTATTGGACAGCCTCCTGACAACTTTAGACATGATCTTGGCCTTTCTGACATTTGGGTTGAGGTACGGCCCATACTTCCAATCATAGTCGCTCCTCTTCAATATGTCCACCATCTCCAACATTTCTCCAAATGACATATTGGAGGCCTTAAATTTCAGACTCCGGGATCGTGACGTTTCTGCCTCTGGCCTTTCCTCGTCCTCCTCCTCATTGCTGCAATATTTGGGGCGCACCTGCTGTGTCCCCGCCATGTGCTCTCCACACTGCGCCATAAAGAGAAGGGGTGGGGAATAGACGAGAAAGATCGTCAGGGGCGGCCGGAGTTTCACGCATGCGCACTGTATATAAAACGTCACACGCATGTGTCGTAGCGACGATCTGTGAGACGGGGGAGAGAAAGCTCACGCACGAGACGAACGCTAGAACGAAGGTACAGTTTGAACTTGGTGCATAACTAGCCTAGACTGATTAGACCTTAACGCTTCTTTATGGAGAAGATTAGGAGAGTTTAGCCTGACATTATTTATAGTGTTTTGTGTGGTGTTGTGTCTTGCAGAGATTATGGAGGGCTTCAACGATGTGAGTTTTCTCCCCCTCTTCATTGATAAATATAGGGAAATGCCCCTATTATGGCAGACTAAACACCCTGATTACGGCAGCAAACTAAAGAGGTACGCAGCCATGCAGAAACTTGTGGAATTTGTAAAGCCAAGGATACCTACGGCAACCGTTCGTAAGTTAAGAGTCAAAATTGGCAGCCTGAGGAGTGCGTATTTCAGGGAGCGCAAGAAGGTCCTGAAGTCCCAAGCATCTGGAGCTGCAGCAGATCAGGACCATGTCCCCAAGCTCTGGTACTATGACAGGCTCCATTTTCTCAAAGACCAGGCTGATGTCACGGAGTCACTCTCGACTCCTCCTTCCACGCTTCCTTCCGCGCAGGCCACCCCTGATGAGGCTTCCGAGGAGCAACCTGGGCCTTCCAGTCTGGAAGAGGTGGAGGAGCCCAGCTTGAGCCAGGTATAGTAGTTTTGGAACCATTTTTGAGAAAAATTAATGATGTTCACTTAATTCAGGATCCCCAATTGCTTAGTTCCTAACGTGTTTGACATATCAACAGACAGTAGTGTTGGAGACATTTGGGGCCAGAATCTAAACTGCAGGGCTGAGAATTGTATGATTTTCTTTTTTTTTTTTTTTCACAATCGGTGTTTATTGAAGCGTAAAAAAAAGTATACATAACAAAAACTGCAACAAGTATCATTACAGGGGAGTACAATGTTGAATGTACTCATAATTACAGCAAGATTGTGCAAACGATATTTTACATAGTACAAAATGAATAGTATAATGATGGTGAACAATTCACTGGGTTAAGAGTTTTGAGAAAGGGAGAAAATAATATAAAAAAAAAAAAAAAAAAAAAGGGGGGGGGGATAAGGGGTCTGGGGGGGGGGGTGTGGAGGTATTGGTGGGCGTGGGGGTGGTAGGGGGGGGACTGGTCATGGTATGGGAAGTCACATAGTGTGGTGACCTCTGAAGCTGATTGGAAGGTATGGTGTTTGTCGCATAAGATCTAGAAAGGTACTAAGGCCTGGTTAATATTTGTCTTGTCCTCTTGTTTGGGAATCCTGTCTCGGGCTAGGGGGTGTTGAGGGATGGATCAGGTTGGTGCGGGGTTGTCCGGGTTGACTAGTCCAGTGAGGGAAGTGTATTCAGGTGAGTACTTGAACATCAACCAAGGTTGCCAAGTTTCATTAAAACGTGGGTTATTTTCCTGTTTCATCGCAGCTATTTCTTCCATCTTGTGGATGTAGTCAACTCTGTCAATCCAGTCAGTGATATTGGGAGTGTGTGTGGATTTCCAATGAAGGGGGATGAGTGTTTTGGCTGCTAATAGAAGGTGTCTGGTAAGGGTTCTTTTATATCTGCTTATAGTAAAGTTGTTTACATTTATTAGGCAAGCTGCTGGGGTGAGTTCTAGTCTGGTGTTTGTTATGGATTTAATCCATCTAATCACTGCGTTCCAAAATATTAAGATGGGGGGGCACGACCACCAGATATGGAGGAAGGTGCCGACGTCTCTGTTGCATCTCCAACATAAATCCGAACCTGTGGGGGACCACCTCCTGGACTGGTGGGGTGTGATATACCATTGGGTAAGTATTTTATATGAGATTTCTTGGTATTTGGTACTCAAGGAGCTTTTGTGAGTCATGATACAAGCCTTCTCCCATTGTGCGTTGGTGATCTCAACGTTTAGATCCCTTTCCCACCTCCTTTTGTGTTTATTGTTTTCCGTGCTTTCAGCCTGGTTTAGCCAGTAGTATGCTAGGGAGGTGGTATTGCTAATTGGGTATCTTTTGAGGCAGATTTCCTCTAGGGGGAGTAATGGAAGGCAGTATGATGCTCTGAATTTACTGTTGAGCAAGAAATCTTTAAGTTGCAGGTAGAACCACAAGCCAGGAAATGAGCCCCCCCAGTCAGTTTGTAGGTCAACTAGTGTTTTGAGTTTAGAGTCTATCAGGCATTGAGTCGTCGTCCGGGTCTGTGAATGTCTGAGAAGGACGCCAGGGGTGAAGTCTGGGTTATTTGTGATTGGCGTGAGTGGTCCTGGTATTGAGGCTAGGTGGTGTTTCCCAGCTATTTTGTGCCAGATTTTTTAATGTAGTCGAAACTAATGGGTGATCTAATTTTTTGTCTGTTTTGGAATGTCTTGTCCAGGGGTAGAAGGAAAAGTTGTAAGGTGTAAGGTTTTGTTCCAACTGTATCCAATCTTTGTTTGTCGAGTGGCAATGCCAGTCAATTATCCGGGTGATATGGGATGCCTGATGGTATTTTCTAAAATTTGGGAGCCCTATGCCGCCTCTGTTTTTGGGGAGTGTTAGGAGGTTAAACTGTGTCCTTGGCTTTTTGTCAGCCCATAAGAAGCGTCTCTGTGCTCTGGTCAGTGTAGTAAAGAATGTTTCTGGGATTTTAATGGGGAGGGCGTTGAAGAAGTATAAGAGCCTGGGTAGTATTGTCATTTTAAGTATTGAGGCTCTGCCAAACCATGAGAATGTTTTTGATTGCCATCTTTGGAGGTCTCTAATCAGTGTTTTTAAGAGTGGTTCATAGTTGTGGTGGTATAAGGAGTCTATATTGTTAGTCAGGTTGATTCCCAGGTATTTAAGTGTGTGTCTCACCCAAGTGTAGTTATGGTTGTCTTTGAGCTGATTTAGTTGACTCGGAGGGAGGTTTATATTCAGGGCTTCAGATTTTGTGTTGTTAATTTTGAAATTAGAGATGTAGCCAAAAGTTTCAAATGTTTTTTCAAGATTGGGGATAGAGATATGTGGTTCAGTAAGAAAAAATAGAAGATCATCTGCATAAGCAGCGGTTTTGTATTCTCTATCACCAATCCTAAAGCCCTTTATGTCTTTGTTGGCGTTGATGGTTCTAATTAGGGGTTCAAGGGAGATAATGAAGAGGAGGGGGGATAGGGGACAGCCCTGTCTTGTGCCATTTCGTATTTTTATCGGGTCTGAAAGCGTATTGTTAACCTTGATTCTGGCCTGAGGGTTCTGATAGAGTGCTGTTATCCATGACATCATGTTTTTATCTAGCCCAATATGTGAACAGGTGCGCATCATGTAGTCCCATGCGACTCTATCAAAAGCCTTTTCGGCGTCAGTGGAGAGTAAGAGTTTCCCTGTTTTAGACAGTTTTGAGAAGTGTAACAGGTTAAGGGCTTTGGTGATATTATCTCTTGCCTCTCTACCAGGCATGAAACCTACTTGTTCGGGACCGATAATTTTCTTTAGAAGGGGTTTCAATCTATTAGCTAGTATTTTGGCCAGGAGTTTCAGGTCGGTATTCAAGAGGGAAATGGGCCTGTAGTTTGCGCAGTCCGAATGGTCTTTGTCTGGCTTGGGGATCACTGCTATGTGTGCCATGAGAAAGGGGTCTTGATGGTGTTTATGTTTGGCTAGGTAGTTGAAAGTGTTCAGTAAGGGTTTAGTTAGCTGGTGCATGTATGTCTTGTAATATTGTGAGGTGAAGCCGTCAGGGCCAGGGCTCTTACCTGGTTTTAGTTCTTTAATTGCTCCTAGTAATTCAGTAGTGGATATAGGTTCTTCTAATTGTTGCGAGTCCTCTTGGGATAGGTGGGGTAGTTCACTGTCCGTCAGGAATTGGTCTATTGTTTGTTGTTTCGTAAGCGTAATGTGAGGGGGTTTGTGTTGGGTTGGTAGGTTTTAGAGTTTGGTGTAAAAATTGTGGAAGAGATCTGCGATCTCGGTGGGGTCGTGTCTGGGTGTACCCTTTGCGTCTTTGATAGCATGTACAGTGTTTGTCATTTGGGAGTCTTTGAGGGCTTTAGCCAGTAATTTCCCACTTTTGTCGCCGTGTTCAAAGTAGATGCCTTTCTTGAAGAAAAGCGCTTTCCTTATCCTTAAATCCAATATGTGTTTTAGGTCATTTCTGCATTTCGTGAGTTCCTTATCTACCAAAATGGAAAGTGATTGTTAGTGTGGTGTTTCTAGGATGTTGATTCGTGTGGTCAGATTAGTTATTTCTTTCTCTTTCTCTTTTTTCTTCCTTGCGCCCCATTTCATTAAGTTTCCCCTTATCACGCATTTGTGTGCTTCCCAGTTAGTCAGGGGGTCAGTGTCTGAGTCTGGGTTGTTCCTAAAGTAGTCGTTAATTGCGGTATGTATTTCGTCTTTGATCGTTTGGTCTGTTAGAAGGGAGGCATTTAATCTCCAGTTGAAGAACGGGCGTTTGGGAGGGTCGAGTTGCATAGAGATTGCTGTGGGTGCATGGTCATAGATCGATATAATGCCTATGTCTGCTGATTTCACGTTTCTAAGGTCTCGTTGTGAGACAAAAATAAGGTCTATTTGTGAGTACTTCTTGTGAGGGTGGGAAAAGAAGGTATAGTCCTTGTCTGTGGTGTGGATCGCTCTCCAAGCGTCTACCAGGGAGAGGGAGTGGATTAGTGTCTTGATACGTCTGAGTATCCTGTACATCACTGTTGTGTGGCCCGTGGAAGTGTCTTTGAGGGGTGAGAGAGGGATATTAAAGTCTCCACCTAGAATGGTGCAGCCTTCTGCAAACCATTTCAGTTCCTCTACAATCCTCCTACAAAAAGGTACGTGAGTCTTATTAGGGAAGTATACGTTGGCAAGTGTGATGGGTGTGCCAGCCCAGCTTCCTTTTAGGAATATGTAGCGGCCTTCAGGATCGGTTAGCTTATGTTGTAGTTTGAAAGGTGCATCTTTGTTGATGAGTATGGAGACACCTTTTGTCTTAGCTAAGGGGTTGGTGGCGTGATGCATTTCGGTGTATATGTTGTCTGTGAACTTGGGAATGTGTTTGTGTTTAAAATGAGTCTCCTGCAAGAACACTATCATCGGGCGAGTTTTTTTAAGTTCAGTCAATAGTTTGGATCTTTTTTCAGGTAAGTTCAGGCCATTGATATTGTGTGAGATAAGAGTCGGTGTCTTCCCTAGCTGGGAGTATGCCATAGTTTGTTAAGTTTGAGTCGTGACAGGGACAGGTCGTGTATAGATGATGTTTGTCTGGCGTTCAGGCTGAGAGGTATACCAGTCTGTGTCGTAGTCCCACAGACAGGGATGTGAGATTTTAGATAGCTTGGCGTAGTAGGGTAATGTGGGGTTCGGTGAAGCGGGAGGTGGAGGGGTGGTGTGGGGGGGAGAGAGGAAGGGTGTTTTACAGAGGGGTGGAATTAAGGGGGAGGGGGACTGTTGAGTGGATGCTCAAATCTCACCTAATTGGCGAGGAGCCGAGTGGTACCTGTGTTTTAGGTACTTAGTTGTGCTCTTGGGGGGTAGTGGGAGGAGCGGTAGTGAGCGGCTGTCACCGGTAAGGGGTTTATTACCAGTGAGAGATTTGTGAGAAAAGATCTGTCTCTAGTGATGCCGGGAGGCCCGGGGTTGGTGTGAGATTGATCGTTATTTATTGTTTTGAACCGTCTGCGGTACATAAGTGTGGTGAGGGGGGGGGACCGTTGAGTGGGTAATTGGTGGTATAGAATTATAAACACAGTTAGGGGAGGTCCATGAACTGTAAGTGGTATGAAAACCACTAAAACTGAACATAAAAAGATAACATTAACAACCGTGTGGCTATAATAGATCAAATGTCACCTGGAGTAGTAGGTGGGGGGGTGGGTGGTTTGTTCATCTTGTGTTGTCAGCATGCCTATTGACCTTTGAACAGTGCCTGTGCGTCTTGATATATATCTGGTATATATACATATACATTTAAACATATGCCTATATATACATAAATACACACCTATACATATTTAGTTTATCTATCCCAATGGAGGTATTGAAGGAGTAAGTGAGCTGGGGTAGAGTTCATTGTGCTTAAGTCGAAGGCGTAAGCGCATTGATGGTGTTCTTAGGAACCTTAGTATGCCATTGGTAGCGTAGATTGCATTACCAAGTTAGGGTAGTCATAAATGTATACTGCACAGATATTATGTCAGGGTTGCGCCGTGGAGAGTGGGGAGCTCCGTGTTACTTGTGGTTGGGTAACCCCTCCGGTATTGGGGCTTATTCAGCCGTTTTAATGTTATTTCCACATCCAGGCGTGGGTTTTGAAAGGTAACAACCCTTGTGCCCTATGGCTGAGTATGGACAGTGAGGGGCTGAGTTTCGGTTAAAACAGAAATAGAAAAAGTTAAAAAAGAGAAAAAAAAAAAAGGAAAAAAGAAAAAATCGTAGGGTGCCCCCACTCTCCACAGACGCATAATATGCCAGTCTCATTGCAGGTGAGATGTATTGGTATATTAGATTATACATCTATATAAAAATAAGTGTATTCTAGTCACATTTCTATTAGCTAGGTGGTAAGGCTCTCAGAGCCATGGTAAGGGTGAAAAAACCTTTTCCTGTGTTTCAGAAATCAGAAACCTTACATTGACCATGTTGTTGCTAAAGTCATTGTCGGCGAGCGGTATACTTGTCAAGGTTCATACGGTGCGTGGATAGGGCTGTTGTGATGACCCTTTACCGACGGCAAGTTGAGGTGGTAGGTCGGTAGTATACGTCTCGCCTTCTGCTGCAACGGTGGGTTTCTTGTAGCTCTGGGGTGCGCCTGTGAGGAATAAAGACAAAAAAAAAAAAGAAAACCAAAAACAAAAGAGAGGAAAGGGGAAAAATAAGAGAAATGAGAAAGTGTGGGTCTTTTCCTCCTTGAAAGGCAGTCAGAGTTGTTAGATGGTCTCTTTGAGCCCTCTAGTGGCGGGTTATTGTCGGTGTCCCTTTTTGGTGTATCTCTGCAGGCGAATGTTAATGCCGACCAAGGGTTGTAAGTGTAGACTTTGGAAGTAGCTTATCTTATAGTGCGGCAAAGTTCCTGACTTGAATGGTGGTAGAGTTGGAAAGTGAAGGAAAAGGTGGCAGGTAAGTAGTTAAAACGAGTATTATGTTTCATCTCTGTTTCTCATGCTGCTTTACGTGGTGTTGTGGTCTTCTTGCACCCTCTGGTGGATGTCCCTTGTGGGTGCTGACCTCCTGTCATGTCTCAGCATCTGTTCAAAGGTGTTGGTCTGGTAAGATCATGCTGGGAGATGTAGTGACGGGTACGCGAACAAACCATGGGGAAGGTCCAAGGTGAGAATATAACTGGATCAAAGTTAGTTCAGCCACGTCAGAGAGGTATTGGAACTTGATAAACCTGTAGAGCCTGAGGTTAGTGAGAATGTATTGTGTAGGTCAGCTACTTAATTCTCTGGCTTTGTGCACTCTTGGAGGAAGAGGGCGAGTCGTAGTTGTGCCTGCTGTTGGTTCTTCTTTGCTTTCCCTGCTGGGATGGAGTTTGCATGGGAGAGAGCCCTGGGTTAGAATGTGGATTGTTGATCTCAGGAGGAAGCAAGAATTCTGCATACCAATCTGGCAGGTCCACTGGTGCGATTTGGAGATTGTCGCAGAATCTGTGTAGCTCCTCAGGGACTCTGAGCACGTGTTGCTTCCCCATGAAAGAGGCCTGCAAGGCAAAGGGGAATTTCCACCTGTAGTTGATGTTTCTTTCTTTTAGAACTGTCAGCAGTGGTTTTAGTGCTCTCCTGTTTTTCAGAGTGATGGGAGAGAGGTCCTGAAATAATTGTATTGGGGCTTCTTGGAAGAGAATTTGATCGTTTGCCCTTGCTTTCTGTAACACTTCTTCTTTCAGACAGAAATTGGGGAGGCAGCAAATAATGTCTCTGGCAGGATTATCATCAGGAGCCCTAGGCCGTAGCGCTCTGTGGGCTCTGTCAAAATCGATAGGGGAATGCTCTGGTCTGTTTAGCAATTCATTAAAAATGGTGGTCAGGGTAGGCTTAATTTGATCGGCCGGGACAGATTCAGGGATACCTCTGACTCTTATATTGTGGCGTCTTCCCCTGTTGTCCAAATCCTCTAAATGCCTGTTCATTTCAATCAGATGATGTGTGTGTGAGATGGCAACATCATCCAGTCTCACCAGGGCCCTGTCTCTCCTCTTCCCTGCTCTCTCTGTAACCGCCATTTGTTCTGAGAGCTTAATCAGTTCAGTTTTGATGTCGGTTATAGCTGAGGCAAAGGACCTCTTGATGTCAGTGGCTATTTCTGTCATGCTGGCATAGGTGAGGGGCCTGTCCTTGTCAGTATTATTACCTGCCACTGAGTCCTCAGAAGCCGGCAGGGATACCTCATCGTCCTCAATGTCCTCCTCCACGTTCTGCCTGTGGGTCGGCGCCATCTTGGCAGACCTCCCTCCGCTGCTGAATCTGAATTTGTTCAGGTTAGCTACTGAATTCCTCCTCTTTGGGGTTACAAACGAGCGGAGTACGTGTCCGTGTGTCCCAATTTGTAAACATTTTGCAACAGTCAATAGATGAAAATAGTGTGTGTTTGATGAACAAATAACTCAAACTATGTCCCTTTTTCATACACAGGAAGACCTCAGCCAGGAGGTGGCTGTGGAATGTGGCAGTCAGGAGGAGGAAGGGGTTAGTGGCAGTCAAGAGGTGGGTAGTGGCAGCCAAGAGGGGGGTAGGCCTAGGAGCCTGACTGTCTCCCAAGTCCCTCCCCTCCGCCTTCCCTACAAAAGGGCGAGAAGGGGGGGTGAGGCGGTAGAGTCAGCGCTCCGGCTGATCAGAGAGGCTTCAGCCTCCCTACATGCCACACCCACCTACGAGGAAAGCCTTTGGCTCCGTGGTTGCCACGAAAATGATGGCTATGGAGGTGGGGCAACGCAACATGTGTGAGGATGTCATCCTCAAGGTCCTAAATAAGGGTATGGCTGGGGAGATGACCCCACTCACACATGTTTGCGATAGTGACCTTGCTCCGCCTCCTCCTCCTCCTCCTTCTGCCACCCCACCAGCACCACAGCCACAGCGTGCAAGGAAGCGTGGAAGGAAGACAAGAGAGTGACGACCTGGATTCAGTCTGGTCTGAGAGAAGATGGAGCCTCTCGTAGTACCAGAGCCTGGGGACCTAGATGGCATCTGCTGCAGTTCCGGATGTTTTGGACTTCAGGACCAGATAGCACTCCCCTTAAGATACGTACTCCTCAGGCCACCAAGTTTTGAAGCTTAAAAAATGATGTTTGCCGTGGGTGTCCAAGGCTTTGCAAATTCCCCAAGTTTCTCCATCGCTGCGTTCCTCTTTGGTTTGTTGCTGAGACCTAAATAAAGGTATTTTTGAGTTCAAAAAAACATTGCCTATGTGTTTTACTTTTCTACAATGACAGTTTATTTGTGAGTAGGCAGGTACATTTCCCAAATCGTAAAGTATAATTAACAAGGTGCACCAACAACAAACAACCTCCTAGTGAATTTAAGCAACAAATACAAATGATAAGAATGTTGTTTTGCTAAGTTGAGACACACAACCCCCCTCAAAAATCTCAAAAAATTATCCAGAAAATATGTATTCCAAACCAAAAATAAATAATGACAAATCATCCCAAAAATATAACAAACATTCTTTCACGATCTGACCTAAAAAAAAAACATCTAGCCAAGAAATCCTGAAAAAGAATAAATCAATACGTTTGTGAGAAGTGAGGGTGAATAGGAGCAGCTAAAACACCTCATTCTTCTTGCATTGTAAAGAAAAAGAGAATGCGCTGCATTAAAGACATTTTAACATTGCAGCGTGACGAATGTGCCGTGTCGATTAGGAACGGTAGTTTTACCTGACCGAGCGCTTCCGTCACAGAATTTCTTCTGAGCATGCGTAGCACTTTGTCCGTCGGACTACGCTACACACGATCGGAATTGGTATGATCAGACTTTGTTGTCGGAATATTTGTAGAGCAGGAGATAGAACTTTGTCCGTCGGACAATCCGATGGAAACTGTCCGATGGTGCCTACACACGGTCGGAATTTCCGACAACATTGTCCGATAGGACAAAATCCATCGGAAAATCTGACCGTGTGTATGGGGCTTTAGTGTCCCTTTTGTTGGACAGATTGGTCTGGTGAAGAGAGTTGAAAATAACAGATTTCGGTGTCCGTTTATGAAACAGTGAAAAAATGTGACTGTTTCATTCTCCAGCATTCTCAGAGGAGATAATTCTCCTCTGGATGCCAGTTTATGAAGCTTTGTAGATTGCTTTTCCTTTGGAGGAGTGAAGCGATCTACAAATGCTTAAAACAGTGGAGAACGGCCCCTGATACTGGAATCTCGTGAGACTTTACAAGATTTCATTACCAGAAATTCACTGAAACACTGAGATGTCAGTTTATTAAGCAGTGATAAATTATCACTGCTTGGTACACGGACAGACAGCGTGGTTAACCACTTAAGGACTAGCCTCGTTTTGGAATTTAGTTTACTTGTTTAAAACAGGTTTTTTTGCTAGAAAATTATTTAGAACCCCCAAACATTATTGTTTTTTTTCTAACACCCATTGCAATACTTTTTTTCACACCGTATTTGCGCAGCAGTCTTACAAGCGCACTTTTTTGGGGAAAAAATCACTTTTTTGAATAAAAAAATAAGACAGTAAAGTTAGTTAATTTTTTTTTTATAATGTGAAAGATAATGTTACGCTGAGTAAATTGATACCCAATATGTCACGCTTCAAAATTGCGCCCACTCGTGGAATGGCGTCAAACTTTTACCTTCAAAAATCTCCATAGGCGACATTTAAAAAAAAAAATTATAATTTATTTTACTTAATTTTATTTATTTTTTTTATAAAATTTTTCACAGTTTTTCAAAAAAAATATTAAATTGGGTCACTTTTATTCCTGTTACAAGGAATGTAAACAAAACAGTAGGGCTGTTACTGATTACAATTTTCATGTTCGATTAATCAAAATGTTTTTTAATCGATTAATCAACTAATTTCGATTAATTATAATGCACATACACATTGCAAATCTGCATTAGTCAGTGGTAAATGTGGTATACACTATATACAATCACCGACACTAGTTAGTTTCCACAATCCATGACTTAACTTCACAGTTCACACAAATACATTTTAAATTCAAACTGTAGCATTGACGTAAGTAATTTTTTTTCCACAGTAGCGTGACAATCCCTCCACCTCCAGTCTAACTAATCACTCTCACCTTATGGCATGGACCCCTGTGCAAACAGGTGGTCATGCAAGCGGGTATCAAAAGGGTTAACATGGACCATAAACTTCTCTCGCGTCTCCTTAGATCTCAGCAAGGACGCCAGGTCATGGGTAGAAAGAAACGATCTATGTGCTTAAGTATAAGATTACATTTTTTTGTTCAAACACAAACTACTCACATAAAGATGATAAAAACACAGCATGCAAAGCCGACAATCGCGTTAGTTCCGTAGGGCAGCAGCGGGTGACGTCATGCATAGCTTCTCCCCCATACGCGCTATGTTCAGTCAAAACTTTGACGTCACTGGACTCCTCCCCCTTCCCTTCATTAGCAGACGGAGGCACTTGGGAAAGGGGGGAGGAGTCCGGTGACATCGACGTCACCAGATCTCCGACGGAACTCCCTGAAGACTCGAATGCCGGCGGAGAGGTGAGTACCGATCAAAAGAATTTATTGATTATTCGAGGAATTAATCTTTAATTTCCACAGCCAAAAGCATGACAGGTCCTCTTAAATATGAGATCTGGAGTAAAAAATGTCCTCAAAAAAAAATGTAATTTGAAAAAATGACAACAGAAACATGTGCCTTTTCGTATGGGCGGAAGTGACGTTTTGACATCGCTTCCGCCCTCCTATGGTATGGAGACATGTGGGGGCCCTCTTCCCCTCACTCATCTCCATACACAGACACGGAAAGGTCCCGATCACCTCCGTCTCTACTGATGGCGCCGGTAAGGGGCAGAGGTCACGGGAGAGCAGCGGGAGGGGGGTGGCACCTCTTCTACCGTGGTAACGGTGATCTTGCGATGAATCCACCGCAGAGACCACCATTATCGTGAACAGAACTGTCGGCTCTAAAGATGGATACCTCGGTTGTGGCAGCATCTGCTGCCGTTACCGAGATAT